>KE373141.1:89322-100930 GCA_000418225.1 Zizania latifolia | reverse complement strand
AGAACATTGGAAGCGTGTCATGCAAGGGCATGCTGGTGCTAACTTGGTATTGCTATTTGTTTGGTTGTACCTTATGCTTTGTCAGCTACCCAGCTGTATTTAGGAATCACACCCATACTTATTTTATTTGTGATTCCTCAATATTTTCTGAATATTCCGGATTGACATCAATCATACAGGTTCCCCTTGTCGCTTCTAACCGTATAGGAAGGGAAACCATTGAGACTGAGCATGGCAACAGCACTATAAAATTCTATGGGAATTCATTCATAGCAGGTAATTCAGCATCTGGATGTTTTTTACTTCTGGAGATGTAACAACTAAAATCATGAACTAAGCCTATATATGGTTGTGCAGGGCCAACTGGAGAAATTGTGAAGCTTGCAAATGACAAAGATGAAGAAGTGCTGGTGGCAGAGTTTGACTTGGACGAGATCAAGTCTACTAGGCATGGTTGGGGGATATTCAGGGACCGGCGTCCTGATCTATATAAAGTGCTTCTGACATTGGATGGTGAGAAACCATGATAAGGTTCCATTTTTTTTGTGGAGTTATCTGCCCTTGAAAGGTACATGAGCTCCACAAGACCACAACATTGGGAAGACACGGTGTCCATAAATGCTGCCCCTACGTCAAACACGGTTGATCTTCCCTCTTCCTTGCCCAGGAATGCTTTGCCTCTGTACACGGCATCTCTATGCCCGCTGCTTTATCATATTTTTGCAGTTTCTGATTCGACAATAAAATGCTCGTGATGTGTCAAACACATATGAATATAACAGATATTAAAATCTATACGTAATGCACCACATGTTTCTTGGAACGTTTTCTTTTTGAAACCGGGTTTCTTGAAACATTTGGATTTGAAACAGAGTTTCTATATACATTTTTTTTGTGGTACTGGTAGATATTTTTATTATTGGATTGAAGAAATGGATCATAACTAGGAGAATTAGTCATTATCTTTTTTATTTCGTAATAACATCCATGATGTCTTTAAAGAAACCATCAGCTAGCTTTCACGTGTTTTGCATCAACCAAGCCCAGGGTTCCTGTGAATCCTGGCATGTGAGTCCAAAAGGTCGTCCCTAATGTGATTTTCAGGTCTGTGTAGTTGCATGCCTGGTTGGACATCATTGTCACACTGTACTTGTCATTTTATTTTGGTTTTGTTGATTCCTTTAGTAACTAAATAATCAAGGTGCACTACCGAATTTTGCACAAAAAATGGCATTGCATTGACGGGTGAAGCAACAGTAAACAAAAATTTGGCCATATTTACAACTCTTTGACAGGGAAATTGAAGTAGCATGCCGCTGTTGAACTTGTTAACAAGAACTTGAATCCGTCCTGCCTACTCTATGCGTTCTCCTGTGATTGCTGTTGCAGCGTCGGCGCATCTGCTAGATCTGGATCATCGACTGGCTGTTCGTCGTCGTCTTGTTCCTCCGGATGGGCGAAGTGCAGCTTGAAGCGGCCGTCCTCGCGGCACGCGTGGAGCAGCTCCCGCGACGGTATCCTGATCTCCCGGAGCACCAGCCGGCCGTCGCCGCGGTGCGCCCTGAGGTACAGCCACGGCTTCCCGCCGGCGCCGATCACCGATATCGGCGGCGGGAACGCACTCCTGGTCCTCGTCCACGCCGGGAGCGGCGCCGTCTGCCCGGCGTCGTCGTCGTCGTTGTCGTTGGGACGGTGCTGCCGCTTGCACGGCAGCGCGTGCGCGACGTCCTTGTCGGTGTAGTAATCTGAGAGGTCGACGTCGCCGCCAAGATCGACGTCGCCAGAGCTCTCCGAGCTCTCGGAGCCGAGCCCCTCGGTACAGATCCCGAGGTGGCGCCGGGACAAGACCAGCGGCGCCGTTGCCTTCGAGCCGGAACCATTGCCCCCAGCGCCCAGCTGGAGCTCGAAAAGCTGCTGCGGTTGCTGCTGCTGCGGCGTCGGCGTCGGCGTCATGACCGCGCCGTGCGCGGCGTGGCCTCGGCACGTCGTAGCAGCCATGCACGCGAGGTGGTGGAGTGCGAGATCGACTAGTAGCGTGATGGCGTACGACGAGTTGGAGTTGGAGTCGCTGGCTCGCTGCAGAGGCTGAGGCGAATTATAGGGGCGAGGGGATATGGGAGACGGGACTCGTGGCCTGCTGGTGTTACGTCCCACGTCCCGCAGCGGGCGGCGGCGACCGGTGGAATGAGCGATACGATAGGCGCCGGCGTTGGGTTGCGAGATGCTGCGTGCAAATCATGCAGCATGTGGGTTTACATCCACACTGACTCCATCGCGCGCGGTTGGTTGATTTGAAGAGATCGTTCGTTTTTCTCTCCAAGCTCGCTATATTCTTCCTGGATTCAAGGCTGCAGAATCGTGTCTTAGATAGACTACGCTACCTCATCCCTTGATCGTTTTAGCTAGGCTTTCTTTGACTAAACTAAATTTGATCAATTTTAAAAATGTTAGATGTAGAAATGTAACAAACGCAATCTTACATTGCCGTAGCTTGTTGGCTCTAAGCTGCCTTTGACCGGCCGGGGTGTAATGCGAGATTGCGAAGCCGAGATGACTGCTAGCTTGATCATGATCACTACTAATGTTAATTGCTCTCTCGATCTAGGTTCTGTACCACACGCGTTAGCAAGAGATTGGCACCTCATTTTAATTTTTAAGGATCCAAACAGGCATGCAGGAATGAAGAGGAGGCCAATTTTTAAGAGATTGGCGCCTGTAAGTTTATATATTACTGGCTAGCTCCTGCTCCTAATAAGGAAGGAGATAACAGACGGGTTAGAATTCTAAGATGGCAGCTGACAAGAGGAGGCCAGATTAATTATTTGTTCCTGGCTATCAGGTCAAGGAATGAAGACGATCGATGTGACAATCAGTTTGTCACGTAGATACTGAACTGGTGACTATTGGTCACACGCTGAAAGCCTGGAACACAGTTCGGTTCCTTCCCCGCAACCACAAGCAAGGCTTTGTATATATAGCTACATAGCAGAGGAAGAGATCTGAATCCTGATCTCACGCAATACTTGCAACTGTTTGCAACAGAAATGTGTTCAACTTACGTTAAACACAATTATTTTGAAAAAAAAAAGGTGACGATCACCACAGATTTATGATGGCGTGATGTATAGACCTGTCCAACGGTCAAGGTCTTTGGTCTGAAAAGGACCTGACCAATATGATCGTCTTCTGGGTCGTGCATGTTGTGGTTTGGCAAATCCAAAACTGACTCACTCATCAAAGATATGATGAATGTAATAATGTAATATGGTATGACGACGAAGCCTGATTTATTTGCGTTGTGTTCCATTTTTTTTTTGATTTTTTGATTTTTTTTACAAATTTATGAATTAAAAAACCATATTTTAGAAAGACGGTTTATCTAAGTGACAGTATATATAAGGATCAGGAGGTGTCACGCAAATTGGCAGCGAGGTCCTTTCCGTCTTTTCAAAGGACGGTGAGGGCCTCAACACAAATTTGCATCAAGCCACCTACTAACTTGATCTAAAAAACGACCGTTTATGATAGAGGTTTTTCTCAAATCTTGTTCCCCAAGAGCACAATATTTGGCTTATGACATCATTTCATTGTTGTGACTTTACCTTTTCACTTTTAACGCTATGTCTTCACTTTCTGTCTTTAGCACTTTACCTTTTCATTTTGGATGAGTTTACTTCATCACTTTTGGCTCTATATTTACTTTTTGTGGTGTCTTAGCTTTGGGCATACCTTTTGGCGCCATGTCACCATTTTGAGCTTCTTTATTATACCGTGTTGGTACCTTCGTTCCTCAATTTCTGCTACATCTAGGTGAGAGGGCAATGCCCACCCAAACCCAAAGAGCGTTTAGAGGCTATTTTTGCAAATACACCAGTCAAAAATCTACTTCTGTAGATTCATAAAAAAAACAAAAACAAAATACCCCATTTTTCATGCCATTCAGTCGTGTCAGCCTCATCGGGCTGCTAAGGATACGTGCAAGCCCATGGAAGCAGTAACATATGAAAAAAGCCCATACAGGTCCATCAAAACCCAAACAGGCCCATCCAACTGCTCTCCGTCTGCTACAGTTTCAGGCTTTGAGCCCAAATATTTCATAAAATCCTAGATTATACAAAATACATAATTATGAACCGCTATATTAACTTATATCTTTTCTGCTAATTAATACGGTTTGATGTCACCTAGAAAAAAAATCTTTCTTGACGACGTGAAAAGAACCAAAGATATAGACGCTATCCACAATGGTTTATGCATGAATCAGCCATCTTCGTTTCGCGTGAAATCGAACCCTATGCATAGTGGATTGTAAATTCTAATCACTTTTATAAGTAATTTAAAACCATCATTAGTCTTGATCTCCATCCTGCCCTAGCAAAGTTATTGTGGGTCGCAAAGCCAGGGAGCTAGAAAGAAAATAATTAGCATAGATGCGAATCATGCGATGGGCTGAAAAAAGTAGTGAGCTTGACAAAGCAATGGGCTCCATTACAATCACTAAACTGAACCATTTTTTATAGTTCCAAGTTCCAAGTTCCCAGACGTAGAGTCTTCAGGCTCTAGCTACCCTGTAAAATTTTTATAATAATCTATATTCAGGGTTCAATAATCCCAATACAGAAATCATTAGGTTTAATAAACATATCGAATATTGATGATAAGATGATACAACTTAAAATAGGAGGGGTTCGTGAGATTTTTTTAATTTGAACTGGCAAACAGATGTTGGCTATCCGCTGGAGACGCAACTTTCGCATGATTTAAAGGGGAAAAATAGGTGCACGCTGCATAGCTAATCCCTACACTAATATACTCCTCTCCTGTGCTTTGGCCCTAACTTTCCTCGAAACTAACCACATCTCTGACGAAATTGTAGCTAATACCGGTTTAAAATATGAAAAAGACAGTGAGTAAATTCTATTAGTAACCTGGGCGGAAGCGGTGCAGACGCGCTTTGCAGCTAACTTTCTTAGCGTGGGAATACATACTGTCCCCTAATTAAATTTCTTAGACACCAGATCCAAATCTACGATTTAATCATGAGTAATACAATCATGCATGCCACCTAGTTATGTGATCACCTACCAACTTATATCTTGTTTTGTGAGTAAATTATACCTTAGACCGATAAATTATACCTTAGCTTATTCACTTTGCATCGAGTTAAACTCATACTTTCGCTTTTTCACTTTATAAGTTGTTGTATTAGATAGCTTAATATCAACTCTTTATGCTAAATCATATTCACTCGTCAACTTGATGTACGCAGAGTTGTAACTTACTTGTTACTGTATCCATTCTCAAATAGATGACGTTTTACACACATCGGTACAGTTTTCAATATGTACACTTGTCTCTACATTATTTTTTTCTATCTATATATTTATAAAAGTTATAAAAAACCTAACCATTTAAAAATATTTTTCATAACAAATATATTAATATTATTTTCACATATGAAACTATAAAGTCCCTCTAGCTCTATTACGGCTCTTTCTAGCTGCAGGAACCTAAAATTAATTTAGAAATTACATCATAAAGTGTTCAAATCATAAATGAAAGACATTTAAAAGTGTTGAACTTAAACTCACCTCTTTTACAAACGGCCAAATACCAATCTTTCCTGAAAATGTTACATTCCCTTGGACATCACATCTGGGTCGAGCTACAGCGGTTAGGAACATAACTTTACCAATGCAATTCTTGTTTTGAACAGTGCGTAGAGGTGGTTCTTCTTCCTGGTACAAGTAGTAAGTTTTTTCCTTTTTGGTCATGTAGAACCATTTCTCATCAATATGGATAATATTCTGCATGTCATTGAATTTAGGATCAACATCCCCTAGAGTTCTCTGATCTAACATGGAAATGCAAAATTTTAATCTCTCTATCTTGTTCTCCTCTCTTAAATATGGCTTCAGTGAATTAGAGTGGCGTTTTATCTGGCCTAATTTGAATTTCCTGTGCAATGTTGCAATGCTGACTTCCAATTCCTTTGCAAGTGACCTTAGAGTGGATCTTCTGTTTAGAGGAATTGCAGTGATCAAGGAGAGATCAAGTTCTATTTTCTTGGCGCCGCATCGACCACTTCTTTTGTTTTTGACATCAACCTCTAGTCCAAGGGCAATCTGTTCCCTTGCTTGTTTCCAAATCCTTTGTATAACTCGGATATGTGCATTGAAGATTTCAGCAACATTTTTTGTTGAATTCTTGTTTAATCTTCCACCTATACTTTGTGCATGTAATGCAGTATAAACAGCATATCTCTGGTCATCATCTAACCATTTCCTTAACCTCCTCTGCGGTTGTTCAACACCTACAAGGGAAACAATAACAAAAATGCAACTCATTCATGTCACTTTGACCAACAACAACCAGACATCCAAAAGTTCTGTCAAGTTCAGAAAATTTCATCCCTTGGTACTCTAGTTTAGAACAAGAACTCCAATTTTACTACACCTAAAACACACTGATTACTCCAATACAAGTAATCAAATTTCTAAAAATTTCATAATATGAGTTGTATTCCTAGAACAATATGAGTACCTAAAATCTAAACAAACATCACAATGTACCCCACGGATTTCAGGGGATAAATACTGAAACAATACAAGTATTTTGATTTCTAAAAATTTCAGGGACGTGACAAAATAATTTCAGAGTGCTGAACAAACACTACAAATTTCAGAGTATAACATGCAACAAACATCACAAATTTCTAAAACTGCATCACCTTCATCTGGAGCGATGTTGATTGCACCTTCCTCGTCAGCTATATCTTCACCAACTCCAAGCACAACTTCGTCGTCTCCATCATCAGGAGGAGTAGCGTTGAGGTCGAGTAGGTGTATCACCATGAAGCAACGAGCAGACAGGGATGGGAATGGAGTTGATGAAGGTGGTGGAGAGCAACGAGCAGCACTACTCTGCTGGGCGTCGGGGGTGGCGACGGGAACAGCGGCTAGGTCGAAACGCCGCGAGTGGCGACGAGCCCTCGATGTCTAGAGATGTGCCATTGGGGGCAGTGGAAGGGGGAGACAGGAGCATGGACAGATGGACTGCGCCACCGGCGGCTGGAGGTGGTAACAGTAAGGGGTATAAAGGGAAATTCAGCAACTCACTTAATTTGAAATTTGAAATCCAAAACGTCTTAGAATCTGTAACAGAGGTAGTATGTTCTAAACAGAAAAGTTATGGTCACGTAACTAATAATCAGAATCAGACATCTTCTACTTATCTAATAATTATAACTATATTATAATTTTGATTATTTTAAGTTATCATAAAACCGTTAAATAACTAATAAAACCTTAATCATACGCAGCTGAAATTAAGTATCATTGCGAGGTGTTTAATAAGAATAAAAAAGAGCGTGATGTAATGCTGGTTTTTATGAATTTGACCCACTAGAGTCTAGATGTTCCCGCGTTATATATTCTACTCGAGACAAACAAAGACTGTGTGCTTAATTATTTCAACGCGTAGATGCTCTCTGCTCTCAGCCTCATCGAAGCACCAAATATCGAATTGATACCTCGAAGAAAACAAAGACCCATCGAGTCATTTTGTTCTCACTGTTTTCAGATGAAGAGTCTTCATAGTATTAATTACAATCTACCTACATCACACGCTTCCAAAGTAGTAGTCTACTTTTTCACAAAGAAATCACCTTTTTTAATAGCTTGAACGATCTATTTCTGCCCATTGTTTCATACTCAGCTCACGCTGTGCGAGAATGCCATCGCATTGAGATTACTACTACCTCTCGATACTTGATACTTTATATATATGTACACACGCACTTATAAAAATTATCAACGACATAATTACATGGAAATATTTTTTATAACAAATCTATTAATATTATTTTCACGTATCAAATATTAATAGTTTTTAATTTATTAATAATTTAAGATTGAAAGATTTAACTGCATGTGTTATAAGACATCATGTAGATAAAACAAACTATCTTAACTAACCAAACCGTAATAATACACTGCTGAAGTGTTAAGTATCATTAATGTGAGGTATTTAGTCGGCACAATCTCAAAATAAAATTTGATGTCTGTATAGATATATGAGGAAGATCTCAAAATAAAATTTGATGATTTGTATAGATATACCAAATTCTACAAATTTCCAAAATGGCGGGTTTAAATCTAGCCTATACAAATCAAATGTTAAACTCTGTGTGTTATACTGTACACTACTTTATACAATTGAGTAGCCCAAATAACTAGTTATTAAAGCAATTAAGAAAATTAAATCCATAGAAGTCCATGACTGCCTACTTTTTCTTAGATAATGGACCTAACTTCAGCCCACTACAACAACCAGGAATGTACATAACAGTTTTTTATAAAAAAAATATGGACACTAAAATTTGAACTTTGGTGGATGCAGTCATACACAATTGCTGTTAATGTACATAAATACAATCAGTGGACTTCTGGGATGTTTTGAAATGAAATCCTCCCTCCACTATAGGAAAACAGTTCTTCGCCGAGGCCTGTGACGCTCGGCGAAGCCGCTTTTTTCGCCGAGCTTTTGCACTCGGAAGTCATGTTAATTAAGGTCGGTGCGAAAAATCAACATCGACGTGCTAAATAATATTATGAATGTAGGGCAGACAGAAGCTACACATCAAGCAGTTTTTCCGCATAATGGTACATCGAGGGATGTCAATTGCTGAATTGCCTTCGATTTCTGTTTCCGATGGAAAAATTTTCTGTTAGAAGATGAGATAAAATCATTTTTTTTTCTCAGCATGAGGTTAATGGGAAAAAGTCCTACCGTCGGATATAACGGGAGCAAAGAGAGTTCATAATTCTTGTTTCCCTCGGTAACTATGAATATATAGAATTTTACTCAACTGGTCTATTTTAATTTAAAACTTAACCTATCATATTGTCTAGACTAATTATCTAGTCTCCAAACTTATTTTTTTAATTTTAATATGAGGACGACTATTACTCACGTGTGGGTACAAGGATGAAAGAAATTTCTCAACCATAGACTTACTTTTATCTAGTTATTAATATATTTTGGAGGAAAGGCGCTTGACCCTATTTTATAGAAAGCAAGACAATGGTTATTAATATATGACTTTTAAAAAAACTATTAATGACTGGTGGGAGTAGTTGTTAACATAATTAAGAAAATCGAATCAAACCTGCTTCCTCTTAGGGTAGAAATTACCATGTAGCTACAACGCAAGCATGGTTGAGAGTTTATAAAATCTGAACCTGACTTAAAAAAATCAAATCGTGCTCTGTTAGTACTGACGTCCATAATTGCAGTTAGTATACACGATCGATTGACTTATCAAAATATGTGTAACAAAGTCATCGATTTGAGCCGCCAGACAGCATCTCGAAAACAGAGAAGTCATCTTAAAGCCACGTGCAGGTGATGCGACGAATTAACATCAACTCGCTCAAAGAGGATTATAGATGCATGGTAAAGCAGATGAACACATAACGCCTTTTTCCGTACCACATTAGTATATCTTTCCTTAGGTATGCTCAGCTGTTAAACACCAATATCGTCCACGTTACTAAAAAACTGTTCAACTACAACGATTAAGATAACTGTCTAGGCTGTTTTGGAAAATTTCAGGGCTCTATGCTAAAAACACGAGACCCGCGAGACAATAGAATATCTCGTAGTTATGTAGTTATGGTGTGTGCAGTGTTCACGGTTAGGGATAAATATGAATGTGAAAAAATCTAAATTATTTATATTCATATTTGATAAAATATAAATATAGATATTCATATTTGTATATAAATTAAATATAGACGATACAATAAAACATACGCATTAAATATGAATATAGATGTGAATATAAATATTCGGATTTCTATTGGATGTAAATATAAAAACGAATATACTTATCGGTGCCTCAACCCTCGCGGTTCACTTCATCCGTAGTTCGCAGTTGTAGGATGTATCCTCTCTTGGCCTCTCTCTCCTCGTGATAACCGTTGTATTGCACGTCCAGAGATAACGATTTATAATCTCTTTTTCGCATAATATTATGGTGAAAAATTTTGTTTATGTTATTATAGTCTATCCATGTTCTAACACTTCATCTGCCTAAAAGTGGATAGAATTCCAATTCCAATTAGTGGTACAGCCAAACGCCACGAACTATATTCTTCCACGATTCATCGATAATTTCCTCGCACTTTACAAACCAGGCCCGGCGACGACTAAGCTTTCCTGAGAACGCATCTCTGAAGGTTACACACACTGTTAACTTTTCAAAGCCTCAATCTCTAAACACCTCTGCTCATCGGCAGAGTAGTTAACTGCCACCGTCAATTGAATAATCAGAATTCACAGTAATAAGTTGGTGTACAATTAAGAGGTTTTGGACTTATGGTGATTGAGTAGAGCCGTCGGCGCTGAACTAGTGTGCAACACGTGCTTGCTTATCATAGAGGCAAACGCTGTGCAGAAGACAAGTTGGACCTACAGCAGTACAGCTACATGGCTAATCTTTTGCTTGCAAGGATAATCTACATATTATTCTTGTCACATTTTCATTAGCCCGGCTTAAGTCAATAGTGTTTTTTCAAAATAAAGCAATCTCTTAGTGATGCCCTTAACTGTTTATTTGAACAGTAGAGAGGCCAAAGATGATGTGAACACTTGGGTTTGCTTGGACTATTTTATTTCTATGGAGGGTTTGTTTGTAATGAATGAAGACTTGCGTTGTATGGGTTTTCATGATCATTACATATTTATTTATTTAGACAGCAAGCTGAATTTCTCGTGAAATTACACTGCGCCCGGCCCGTTATTTGAAATACAATTGTATTTGCTGTATAACTCTTTGTCTATTTGTAAAATACATCGTTTTGTGTATGTCTGTAGCTACTCTGCTACTGCTATAATTTGGCCAAACTATATAGTATCTTACAGGGAGATATATGTACTAAATTTTACACTAGAAAATATATACCGATTGTCGACGGGTGGTCGGACAATCCTCCTCGGGGGTGGTCCGAGGGGGTGATTTGTGATGGCAGGGAAGCGCTGCACTCAAGACCCGATGGTTGCACAGCTCGTATGAATAGAACTGGCCGGAGGTGACTCGACGTTTTAGAGTGGTTTAGCCCCCCTGATAGGGTAATAGGCCTACGTCCACTGGGTTTTGATGGGGTGTTTATTAGTCGAGAATAGAGTTCACAGTGTCGAATTACACGAGCTAGGGCTCAGAGAGTAGTGAAGTGTGTGTTACAACTCGAAGAAGCCGTCCTTGCTTGAAGGAGCCTCTAAAGACGTGTGAAGAAGTGTGTAGCCGTCTCAAGACGTCTCCAGACCTAAAAACCGTCCGTTCTAAGTCGAACGTCCTGCTATTTATACCCCTGTTGGGTGCAACCTATTGTACAACAGCTAAACGTCTACGGGGCAGCACGCCGATAGGACATGGCACGCCTAGATAGGACGCGGCGTGCCGCCAACTCCCTACCTGCCCTCTGCGCTGACGCCGCCCGACGGGGTGATCTTCTGACGCGCCCGGATTGCCTTTTGTCCGCTTTCAGTCCAGTCGCATTTAATGCGTTCCTACCTTCCTTCCGCCGAGTCTGACTCCTGCTGGCGC
>KE373141.1:62062-74197 GCA_000418225.1 Zizania latifolia | reverse complement strand
CTCGTACTCCTCCTCAACGTTAGGGCAAAGAAAGTAACTCCTTTCACGAATGTCATGTTATTTTGCTGTCTCTAGTTAGCACCGATCCCCGCAATGGCACAATGGCCGATCGATCTACGGAGAGATGAGACAAGCGAAAGGATCTCTCCTCCAGTCCGAATGTTCGGTCCCCCTAAGATTAGTAGAGGAGAAAGTCATCTAGTTACATAGAATAAGACATAGTCAAAATGTTTTAGTAAAATACATTGCATCATAATGTAAAAACAGAAGAAGAAATAATACGTAGAAGCAAGGATACTACCAAGTGCATAATCGCAATAGCAAGTGCATAATGACATAGTACGACATACTATAATAAACGGTTCAGTACAAATCGTCCGTCCCCACAATAACAACCGCACGTCGTACTAAGCACCACGCTTACCCCGAGTGCGTCTCGGTCGCTGGTCTGAGAAGGTAAACCTATCCGGCAAACGGCACACCCTAGGCGGCCTGACGGCTGGTCCTTTAGCTGCGTCGGTGGTGGGGCTCCCTGAAGCTATGAAGGCCCAAACATCTCAGCAGTGCCACGCTCCCAGACGTCGTAACCTGCTAAGTCATGCTGGCCACCGGTACCGGAGTCTACCGATTCAAATAGACTATGATACGTGGAGTCCACGTCAGCTCGCCAGTAGTGATACGGATATGGCGCTGTACAAACAATAAGTTATTAGTGATAGATTACGATGAAAATCGGTGTAAGATTATACAATACTCACCATGTGTCGTATGTGCTCCATATCCCAACAGCGACGGTGCGACATGTCTCGATGGGCCCGCCGTCGACGATGGGCCTAAACCGTAGAAGTATTGGTGCGGCGGATACCAAACCTGTGATGGTCGCATCGGAGGGGGTGCCGGTATCGGAGGGACTGGCTATGGATGAGGTGTCTGAGGGACAGCAGCACGAGGAGGTGGCCGTGCAGACGTGAGGCTGATAGAAGTGTCGAGCTCATCGAGTGTCGATCGCACTGCCGTCCAGTCCAGCGGGTTGTGCACCACGCCAACCTCGCTGACTCACCGTTGAATGATCCCGTCGATATAGTTCCGTGCATTCCACACGTGATCGGGCTATAAATGAATAAGTCAAATAGCCACGTACTATTAATCAGCGGAGATTAAATAATTCATGTACTTACCGACTCGTGCTGGGCAGCAGTCATCTGAGAAGGATATCCGTGCGTCACACCAGGAGTAGGTGGAGGACCAGCGCCCCGTCCTCTGACGAAACGAACCCTAGTGCGAACAGAGTACCATCGGAGGTAGTCATGGTATGTCATAGGGTCGTACTCGTACAAGTCCTCCAGCGCACCCTCCCACTGCTCGACCCATGGCTGCATCCTAACCTCCCATGGGATGCTGCCAGCGACTCTCTTTCACGTGTTCCTACAGCAAATAAGTGTAAATAATAATTTACAATGGTAGATAACAGCAGAACGTGATAACTAGTTCGTATGTATGTGTGCAGGAGCTTACCGGTACATCTGGGCAGGCACCTGGGCCTGTATAGGACACGAAAAGTACTGCGCTCGTTCAAACTGTCGATAGACGTGGTGGACAGCATATCCCTCGATCATGACGTCGAATACGATGCATCTACGTGTCCTCTAGTACGCCGCGTCCCGCGTGCACAAGGTGGAGAGCCCGTGAGGCACGCGCCTGATGACGTCGCCTGGCAGGTAAGGTCTCTAACGAAAGTCATGCGTCCGAATATTATCGAGCTGTACCGTGTAATCCGGGTAGGACAGGTGGGTCTGAGAGTGAGCCCAAGATGGCTGTAAAAGAGGAAATGTTAATACGAAATTAATTTTGGTAAATGATTAAGTACAACAAATACTTACCCGTCGTCGACACCAAAGTGTGTCCATCGTTGGTCGGTCAATGTCCTAGTCTGACGGCCTCCCTGCGTATGATGCCATGTCAATCTAGAGC
Organism: Zizania latifolia; assembly: GCA_000418225.1. Taxonomy (NCBI): domain Eukaryota; kingdom Viridiplantae; phylum Streptophyta; class Magnoliopsida; order Poales; family Poaceae; genus Zizania; species Zizania latifolia. The sequence continues at coordinate 72,226 of KE373141.1, read as the reverse complement.
CGATCAATCTGCACCCTCTCGTACCACCAAATCTGTATCAACAGTGGACACCCAGTAATCGACGCGTCATTCGTCCGTCGTCGACATCCGTCATAAAGAGCACGGTATGTAGCGCAAAGGACGACAGACCCTCATGAGTACTGTTGCATGACGTCATCCGTCGAATCGACAATGGCTCGAGCAAACTGTACCAGATGCTTATCGACGTTGTCGCCTTGCGTGCTAGTGAACATCACCCAGCCAAAAAGCCAAAGGAGGTAAGCCTCGAGGTGTCGGCTAACGGTGTAATCGTCAGCATTGGTGGCTAGGTGCTCCGCCTAACAAAGGGCAAACATTAATATACAGCAAAGATAAGTTAATGTTTAATGTTATTACCATGTTAAAACGATATACCTGGTACTGACGCAACCAACTCTGCGTCGGCCCATGTGTGGAGTCAAACTCGTGGACTGTCTCGCCGTCAGGCAGGACGGGATGGACGCCCGCGAAGCGCATGAGTAGGTCAACGCGCCACTCTGGCTCAACATCGTCGGGCACAACTGTTGCTCCTGCTAGTGGAAGTCCTAGCAAAAAAGACACATCCTCCAGCGTAATCGTCACCTCCCCCAAAGGCAGGTAGAATATGTGTGTCTCTGGCCTCTACCTGTCGACCCACACCGTGATAAGAGCTTGGTCAAATGGAAACCTGCTTGCTGCTTCCTCGACCAATCTAGCCAGGGGGAGTAAGTTAGCACCGCGCAACCTGCATCAAAGAAAATGTTAGTCACGTGACGAAATAAAAATAAAACATGAACTGACATTATGCTTGCTTAACTAACATATCAATCCATCGGAGATGGATGCTCCAAAGATGCTGCGGTGACCGGACTCTGAGCGGCACGAGATCTACCCGGTTCTCCTCGTCGGTGGAGGTGAGTGCTCGTGCCCGGTGGTGTCCATCGACCGTGGAGAAGAGAAGCTCGTAAGAAAAGTCATCGTTACCCGCCATTTGCAGGTTGTAAAACAGACAAAGCTCATTAGTGACGAAGATACAACTTGTGACATAATAATAAAGTAACTGACATACGTATATCTTGGGGACTATGTACAATGTGTGCTGTACGGTGATTTGTGTGTCATGTGGATCCTCACCTGCTTATACCGGCTTCTGTGCAATTCTTGTACGAGTGCCTCACCATGGATGTCACTCACACCGAGTTTTGACTTTTGAGTGGAGGTGAGCTTGCAGAGACGAAGGAAATAGTGGCCGTCGTGGGTAAGAAAGCTATGGCCAGCTCGACCGAAGAGGACGGCTCGGGGTTGTGGCACTGACATAGTGACATGGATTCACTCGTGCACTTGGTGACACATAAAGTGGAGCAAATAATGGAGTTGCAAGGCGAGGAAGATAGGCCTCTTATCCCAAAGGGGACGAGACTTTTCTGAACTGAAGGTTGCCTTTAATTTCTTTCACTGTCTTCTTTTTGTTCTTTTGGTGATTTGGATTCTGGAGATGATTGGGAGCAGGCAATTGGATTTCCATTATAACGTAGGTGGTGATTGGTTTGGGTTCTACTTTTGCAGTGAACCCCCTTCAGAAACGAGCATCTACATTTGCGTTGAAATTTCATTGTAGTCATACGTATATTCATATTTGAGTAAACTGTACCTTACGCCGGTTAAAGTGCACTCTTTTTTTATTTTGTACCAGGTTTAACCCTTCTTTTACTTTGCATCGGGTATATTGAAATATGTTTTATCCTTTCTTTTACTTTGCATCGGGTATATTGAAATATATTTTATTTTGTACTGTATTGTGTCATAAATCCGGATGGAAATCTTATAAAATATAAGTAAAATTTATGAGACTTTTGAATTCAAGCCATGTTTCACGAATTATCATTCAGATTTAACAAAATTCCAAGAAATTTTAATAGGTTTGACAACTTTTCTTATTGTTAAGTAAAATTTATTTTAATACTCTAGTGCAAAGTGAAAGTATGTGCAAAAACTAGTTTAGAGCGAACCGAGTGAATTTTACCTGTTGCAAAATGCATTTTAGAATAGACAATTTAATTTTACTCAAATGTAAAGAATTTAAAAGAATGCAGTTGGAGACTGATTAGCAACTTTAATGTATTTTAAAATCCAAACAGAGCCTAAAAGGCTAGCAAAGAGAGGGGATCTGTGTGCGCTTTGGTGTTGGGCTGGTGGGCTTACGCACTGCTTAATCAAATTGACAATAAGTTAACTACAAATGATGCTTCAAAAATAGTTAGCTAAAAATATGATTCATCTTAGTCCACGTCTAGCGGATTGCAGCATTAAACTTTTGAGAGATGAAAGCGCGTGCCAATTTTTTGATAATGGGAAGTTCTGATGAAAGCACGTAGCATTTTTTATAATAGAAAAGAACCAGCCTCTACAAACGTGAGCAACCATTGAAATCGCGAAGCATGGTGGTGCCATGGGAGCAAAACTGTCATGTATGATCATTTCACTTCAGTTGATTGCAACACTTCTCATTTCACTTCAGTTGATTGTCATGGGCAGACGGGGCACATACCAGTATAGCTCGGAGCTTAACATGCAATGCAGTTATTCCAAGCACGTACAAAACGAATACAAGGCATTAAGCATCAACCAATAAACAACAGGTATGTTGTAGCCAAAACAGGGGAATGCCTTCCATCTTTGAGCAGCATCTTTGTGCTGCCAGCATAAGGTGAGGATTCATCACGGTCAGCTTTCACCTTCTTGCCACATGGACAACAAAAGAACAATTGTTAGTAACATAGAAGAGGATCTAGACATCTTACAGAAACACGTCTTGCTAAAATATGAGCACAAGGATAGTCAAAAACTAGTATTGGGCATGTGAAATGGAGACATTTGAGTTATGAACTGAAGCCAATAGGACTAGTCAACAAAACAAAATACGCATACTAGTTCAAAATCAAGTCACAATCAGATCCACCATGAAGACAAATGCAAGCCTTTTTCAATGACAGATCACCTATTATACTCTAATTACTATTTTCTCAGTTTACAAGTTTATGGGAGCAAAACTGTCATGTATGATTATTTCACTTTAGTTGATTGCAAGACTTCTCATTTCCCTTAATATATTTTTGTCCTGTTCAGCACAACAGGTTATGACAATTAAATCCAGACAATACATTAGAAGGGGTATACATAAATAGAACGTAGGCAAAGAAACTACATTGTTGCAAACAACATAAACCTTTTCCACTTCCATAATATAGACAACTCCATTCAATTCAACAAGGCTTCTTCCTAGGGTGAATGGCTCAAGCAAATCAGCACAAAAGAGAAACTGATAAAGTCTGGGCTACACCAAAGGATATACAATGCCAGGATGGAAATACCTGAAACAAAAACAGGAAGAGGGAGGTACCAAAGAAAAATGGTTCCTCATTGTTGCTCTAGCACAGCTATGACTCAAAACGCTCCCACATGACAAAGGGAGGCGATCTTAAGGGCCATGCATAACAAATGAGAAAAAATCAACTTGATATGCTCTCAAACACACGTATCCACCAATGAAGATAATGAATAAGTATCGACCATTGTAGACAATCAAAAGCCCATAATGCATCACATTAGCATGGAATGTTGCAGACCCGAGAGCTTGTGAATGCTGAAATGATATTACAATTCCATGTCTAAATAAAAGCACAATTATCAGAAGGGTCAAGGGTCTTAGGGTGAGGATTTACCACTGATACATAGGGGTGGCAATGGAGCAGGATGGGTCTGAGAAAGTTATTACCAGAAGACCTACGGCCTGTACCAGGTTGAAATGCCATATGCCAACCCAGACCCGGACCCTCGCAAACCTGCAATATGGCTTTTAAGTCTAAATTGCTGAAACAATGCATTGTACCACACATGGCATATGTATCAAGATTCAAAAACCGCAAGTTCATAACCGAAAAACCAAAATACCAAATGTCCAATTTCACACAGCACATTAGCACAATGCCACAAATGACAAATCGTAACCACATAATCCTAAACTCACAATTTCACACGGCACATTAGCACAATGCCACAAATGACAAATCGTAACCACATAATCCTAAACTCACAATTTCACACGGCACATTAGCACAATGCCACAAATGACCAATCGTAATCACATAATCCTAAACTCACAATCACAACCACATAGTCGCAAACTCATGTAGTCACATTCACATAGTCCCAACTCCCAACACATAGTCAGAAATCACAATCACATGGACCACAGAACTAGCAGTGAAGTCACTGAAGGCATCAACTCTCAACATTAGGTTGAGTATCGTCCTGAATTAAAAATTAAAACAAAAAAGATAAAAGATAAATAGTTAAGTGCTCAAGTAGACAATAGTATTGTAGTAAACATTTATTAATATTTTAAAGCAGTGACAAGAATTAATAATACCTATTCTTGTTCATCCTCAAGAGCAGTCTTCAATGCATTTGAAGTGTGACCAAGTTCACCAAATGACATTAGCATACAAATAGAATTAAGCAGTCATATTTCATATATAAAAAGAATAATAAAAAGAAAAAAGTGTGATAACAAACAAACGTACTTAACATATGAGCACGACCCCATGCTTGCAAACACATAAGTGCTTCTATAAGTTGAGGTGCAAGTTGACTACGATTTGGATTGATCACTCTGCCATAAGTACTAAAGGCTGATTCAGATGTTACTGCTGTCATAGGTATAGCCATAATATCCTGAACAATCTTTTGTAGAGTGGGGTACCTACTCCCTCCAAATTTCCACCAATTCATAATATCGAAGTCTTGTGTTCTAGGCAACAAAGCCTCATCCAAATATAAATCCAATTCAGTACAGAGTTGTGAAGAAGAGACAATTGGCTGTGAAGACATGTATTGATCGAATAAATCAAAAACTTCATTTGATTGTATAGAACTGCTAGTGGCTTTGTTAGCCCCATCCGAAGTTGCAACAACCTCCATTTTTTGTTGGTATTGCAACACCAATCTATATAACATATCTCTAACTTCTCTAACTTCTTCCTCTGCGTCAATCACTCCATAAAAATACATAAAAATAGCCTGCAATAGATGGAGTTTATACCTAGGGTCCAAAACAGTAGCAATTGCCACAAGACCATGTACTTCTTTCTAATACTTCTCAAATTTGGCTATCATCAGTTTTGACATATTTTCAATAATAGGATCATCACTAGCTGTCCATTTCCTCGTAGCCAAATAAATTCCACATATTTTTGGGAAAAAAAGATTTGTTGTACCATAATGGCTACCCGAAAAGACCTCAGTTACATCAAAGAATATTTTTAGTCTGTCACAAAGCTCCTTAACATACTTCCAATCATCTTCGGATGGACAAAAAGGAGCAAACAACTCTTCACAGGATGCGAGTTTTGTAAATACATCTTGATATAGCAATGCAGCACGAAGCATGATATAAGTGGAATCCCATCTAGTTTTGCAATCAAGAGCTAATCTTTTATGGTACATGATGTTCATTTCACATGTAGTTTTTTCAAATTTCTCATGTCTTTCTGGTGTGGCTGACCAATATCCAACGCTATCACGAATCTTCTCAATATTCTTCTCCATAATACTCATTCCATCTTTCACAATTAGATTCAAGGTATGTGCATAACAACGCATATACAATAGTTTCCCGTCCAACAAAAGTGTGTCAAGAGGCAACTTATCTAGCATCTTCTCCATTAGGTTGTCATTGGTGCTGTGTTTCTCGAGACCATGTTGAACAATGGTTGCAATACAGCACAAAACTTTCGAAATCCAATATGATCAACGATAGAGAGTGGGTACTCATGGAGGCATATCATGAGTGCTAGTTCTTTTCTAACGACTTCTTCATCAAACCCATAATTTCCTAGGGTAACTGTCCCTTTTGAATCTTTTTCCATTCTCGAAGTTGACCGTTTTAGACCTTTTCTAGCCTGTCTACACTTAACTACTGATTTTAGCCTCTTATTGTCAGGTTGTATAAATGTACCTTGTGATTGTGAATCGACATAAACCTCAGTTTCTTGATCTTGGACAGAGTTTGGGGAGGAGTTTGCAGCTTGGGGCGAACCAGTGGCTGCTGGATTTGAATTCGACATTCTATAAATAACAAACAGAACAGATGCAATTAAGTGACATTCATGATTTCACCAATTCCTAGTAGAAAACAGAACATATTTGCAAAACAGCAAAAGAGAAAGGGAGATCTGCAAAATGGCTTGCATCAACAAAAAAGTGATTGGAGCAAACTGAAACTATACAATGACAATGTCTACTGGACAATAAAATCTAAATCACAATATGTGCAGCAAGATCAAGATGCATTAAATCAGATTCTTCAGTTTCCCTTTCCATGCCAATAATCGGAGCTCACCTGCTTAGAGGGCTAGAGGCTAGGACCTGCAGTGGTGGCGCAAGACTACGTCACTACGGGAGGCACCGAGGCAGCTAGGCAGGGATTTTGGCCAACCTCCGGACTATGAAAATATGGTATTTTCACTCACCTCACACCAATAACTAACAACTAAAAATAATTTATTCTTTTAATTATTTTCAGTTGAATCTTTAAATGAATATTTAGTCTACCAAACGATCTCAAATAAGAAAAATCAAAAAAATCTATACGCGAAATAACCGAGACAAATGGAATGGAACTGAAAGGGGAGGAGAGTGATGTGGAATCTCACGATGAAGGTGTCCTTAAAAGAGGCGGAGAAGTGGACCACTCCGAAGGCACGAACTCGCCCTCGCGAACGGCCGGGCCGAGCGTGGCGTTCTCCTCGGGCTCCCGCGTCTTCTTGCTCCAGGACTGCACCACCAAGTACCAACGTCATCGCGACGCGTTACTCCACGCTAGGTTACTCTATCACGAGACGACGAAGATGGAGTTTCGCCGGAACATACCATGGCTACCGCGGCCGCGGCGGCGGCAGCGGCGGCGAAGCGCAGATGTCTGTGCGAGAGAGTGTAGAAGAAGCGGCGGCGGCGACGAGCGCAGAGGTCTACGCGAGAGAGTGGAGAAGTGGCGGTGGCGGTGGCGGTGGCGGTGACGGCGCCGGCGCGATTAACCGCTAGCTCGGGAGCGCTTCGCTTTATAAGTGGTAGGGGGCAGGTGGGCCTTGGGCTCCTCGTCGTAGCTTGGCCCAGTATTAACTGTATTTAGGCTTTTTTTTCTCAAAAGAAAATATCAGCCTGACCATTTTCTTTTACTCGTTTTACGTGTGCTATGGCCTATGGGGCCCTCATGTATATGTGTATTTTACCTGTAAAAAAATATCAAATACGTTCTCTCCTACCAGAGCTGGGAAGCCACAACTTTGAATGGGTGATGGTGTGCGTGTTATAGAGTTCCTTTCATAAGTTCGTCTACCAAAAATCTAATAACACAAGAGACGAAACATATAATAATGGAAGATTGCTACCTGCGGTTTATAAAGGACTGAAAAAATTTGGTGACGTATAAAAAGAAAGAGATCACGAGGTGCAAAATCGAAAAAAGAAATGACAGCTGTGGGATTTGAACCCACGCCCGAAAGGACCAGAGCCTAAATCTGGCGCCTTAGACCACTCGGCCAAACTGTCATCTTGTGTTTAACAAACAACTAAAATGTTTAAAACGCTTGATAATTTCGCAGCAAGTTTCCCCTGTCAAACCAACAAACTAGACTAGTCACAGATTTCATTCATCACTTTCGGTATGTAATCTGATCTTCGTTCTTCAGGTATTCAGGTCCTATCACACTCACAGCAACAGGTAAAAAAGGCAGCAAGCAGTATAACTAAAAGATGCACTATTGCACTTCCAATTGCTCAAATACTAATCGAAGGGGTCTATCCGTGGATCATGCTCGCTTGCCATTGCCACTCCTGTGCACAAGCAAGTTGGGCACATCACCTGAAAATAACCATGGGCATGAATTAGGGCAGTTTATTGGGTTGGGGGAGACTAGTGGAACTAGAAAATGGAATGAACTGGCCTTCCTATTCTGCAACCAAAAACCTAAATGTGATTGCAGATAAGCTTGTAGAACGGATAGGAAAAGAGGAAAGAAGTGTCCAACACTGAGTTTAGGCAGTAATGAGCATTTGTTGTACTGCCAACTTGTCATTTAATCCTCTTGGGTATGATAAAATCATAAAATGTTTAGTTTCTAAATCTAATTTTCTTGATGGCATCAAACTGAGTACTCTGAAACAAAATAGAATTAGACAGTGTACCTTTCCAGCTCCTGAACAATTGGGACACCTTTCCGTCGTGGACCACATATGGCTATGGCCATTAACACGTGAGTGTGAAAAACTCTTGGTGTTCAATAACATTCCACTAGCAGAACAGCGAGCACATGGCAAGTAACCTATGATGCAGAAGCAAGTTCATGTATGAGAATGCAGTAAGATAAGTATCAGAAGTCTCAAAAGAAAGGATAGTTGATGCTACCACAAGGGGAAAACAAGTGCTTCAAGCCTATTCCATTTTTGTTCTAGGTACCAAATTAGTAGTGGGACAAAGCCATGTTAGTGGCATACAGATGAAAATGCATTTAACTATACCAGTGCCATGGCAATATGTACATCTTTTCTTCTCTTGCTGCCTGACATTTCTCACTTCAAACAACATTAAGGCTGAGATTACACCAACTGCGCCACCTGAAAAGGATGCCACAATGGGATCTACCTGACTGAACAACCAAAAAGTATGTATCAAAACACTTGTTCTAAATGCTACTGAAGAATCTAATAACAGAGAGAGGCACTTTCAAGCACCTCAATTGAAGAGGCAACTGCATGGTCCTTATAAAATCTTCATAAGATGTACCACCTAGCCCTAATTTCAGCTCAAGCTGCGTCAAAAGACATATCTTTAAGATCCATGATACTAAGTTACTAACTAGGAAATACAAATACAGAGACAAAGCTCGAACTTACTACAGGGGCTATCAAGCCTCCAAAAAAGATAATCCCAGTTATGAATGAGAACGATGTCAAATAAAGTTGCTTCATTGTCTTCGGTGACTACATCAGGCAAAAGAAAGGAATTAATAGAGCTTACTGAGAAGACATTTTGGTAGTTTTGTCACAGAAACTAATGGCATAATCACCGTATTAGGCAAAAATGGAATAGTAGATGGAATCTCAGGCATTTCATTTTCTTCAGTGCTGGCACCTCTGCTTTCAGAAGTTCTGATCCGCTGCTGTACCCGCAATCGTCTGACCTGAGAAAATTAGCCATAGCGAGGTGAAGTACAGTCCACTGTTTCAGCAAGCTACAAATGAACCATTAAAATTGAAAAGATGAATATAAAGTGCACATAACAGACACCTCTTCCATCAGAAGGAAAATTTTGTTACGACGGCTCTTGATGTTGTCCTGAATCTCTTGTGATTGCATCTGAACAAAGTCTTGTATTGTCTCTGGACCTTCGATTATGCAAAAACTGTGAAAGAAATTTTTGAGTAGATTTCAAGCACAACTGAATTTCCATGTAAAGATAGTCAAGGTGTAATACTAGGCATTGCAGAAGGTGTATAACTGTATATAAGGCTAATTTTTTGTTGAAAGCTAACTAAAAGTTGGAACCACTCTTATTACAAAGATGCCGCATTTAGACGTTTTTCTTAAAATCTTGGTCCCTCTGATATGATTTCCACTCTGAAGTTGCAAAAAGAAATAACATTTTCTACTTCAGCACTACATCAGGCAGCTCCGAGTTGACAAGTCACTAGGAGCATGTGTCGACTCTTAAGCACAAATTTCTCCATCTGGAAAGTATGTTTTACTGAAGTACTGAACTAGGTAGCGCGCATATCTGAGCAGCACATGCACGATCTCAAATTTAACATTTTGTTACATTACAGTTACCAAACCAACCAAGAAATCTAGCTCAAGAACCCCAACCCCCCATCCACTTCTAGACCAAAACAAAGGAGGGGCCACAGTAACCCAACCTGGATTGGCCTCCGTCGCCGGCCGCCCTGGACTCGCCGGCGGAGGAGCACCGCCGCAGCACCTGCCGCTGGCTGGACACCACGCCTCCCCTCATCCTCCCCCACGCAGCGAGATGCAGCCCCCGGGATCGCGAAGGCGGAGGAGAGACCGCCACCACGAAGAGGAAAGGGGACGCGGCCCTCGCCGCTGGCGCT
>KE373141.1:36452-49873 GCA_000418225.1 Zizania latifolia | reverse complement strand
TGTAGGTGGAGGAGGCGGAGACGGCTTTGTTGACCGTGCTCCTAGTGGTGGTGGTTGCTTTGGTAGAGCTTCTCGTCGTCCTCAATACGGCGATGGATCTCGCAACCAAAACTGTGTGACAGAACCATACTTTAACAATCATGCTTGCTGTGGCTCTAGTCATTTTACACCCTTGTTTTCTACCTATGAGCAGATGGCTCGACACTGGTTTAGCAGTTTTGCTAATCCCAGTGTCGGACCATTTGGTCATTACTTTGACCATTGATTTTGCAGGATCGAGACTTGGAGGACATTTGGTTTATGGACTCAGGATGCTCGCGGCACATGACTGGGCATCGAAGATGGTTCTCCAGTCTCACCCCAACGGCTGGTAAAGAATACATCACATTTGGGGACAATGGTCGAGGTAAAATTCTGGGTGTTGGCTCTGTGAGCCTTTCTTCGAAACTTTCTCTTAATGATGTTGCTTTGGTTGATAAACTTGGTTTTAATTTGCTATCTGTTTCGCAACTTCTTAAGAGAGACTTTGAAGTGCGCTTTAAGGACTTTTCATGCATTCTTGATTCTAGAGGCGATTTGGTTTGCTCGATTGTGCCTTTTGGTAAAATTTTTCGAATCGATCTCTCTAGTTCTTTTGGTCCTTCGAGCTGTTTGCTTGCTAGATCCTCTTCTGATTTATGGAGATGGCATAGGAGATTAAGCCATTTGAGTTTCGATCTGCTAGTCAGATTGAGCTCTTTGGGTCTTATCCGAGGATTGCCTAAACTCAAAATGGAGAAGGATCTGGTTTGTACCCCCTGTCACTACGGGAAGATGGTTGCCGCTTCTCACACTCCTGTTAATCAGGTGATGACTTTGTATCCGGGTGAATTGCTTCATACGGACACTGTCGGTCCAGCCTGGGTACATTCTGTCGGTGGAAAGTGGTACGTTCTAGTGATCGTGGACTATTTTTCTCGCTTCTCTTGGGTATTCTTTCTTGAATCCAAGGATGAAGCTTTTCAACATGTTCATGATCTAGTTCTTAGGTTGAAAAATGAGAACAATGGTCAAATGAGAGCTATCCGTTCGGATAATGGCTCGGAATTTAAAAATTCTCATTTTATCAACTTTTGTAGTGACCAAGGACTTGAGCATTAGTTTTCTGCTCCATACACTCCTCCCCAAAATGGTGTAGTGGAACGAAAAAATCGCACGCTTGTTGAAATAGCAAGGACGATGCTTGATGAGCATAGGACTCATCGTCACTTTTGGGCTGAGGCTATGAATACTGCTTGCTATGTAGCCAACCGTATTTTTCTCCGTGCTTACATTGGTAAGACCTCGTATAAGTTGCAGTTTGGCAAACAGCCCAAAGTGAGCCATTTTCGTGCTTTCGGTTGCAAGTTCTTTGTGCTCAAGAAGGGGAAGCATCTGGACAAATTTGAGTCTCGCTGCTCGGACGGTGTTTTTCTTGGTTACGCCTTGAACTCGAGAGGGTTCCGGATGTGGAACCTTGACACCAAGTAGCTCATTGAGACCTGTGAAGTATCTTTTGATGAAACAATGCCTTGCATTTCACCTTCTTTTGAGCCTTCTGAAGAGTACGTTGAGAGGGAGTCGATCTTCGAAGACGACGATGATCCCGAAGGTGATGGGACTACGGCTCGTGCCAAAGATCCCATAGCCGAGGAATCCTCCACGGACGAAGAAGACGGGCCGGTTGTTACCACATCTTCTTTACTTATGTCGTCTTCGTCTTTTCCTGGAGATTCTGAAGTGACTTCCGGACCACAAGGGTCTCGGGCAGTCCAACGTGCTCATCCCCCGCAACTTATAATTGGCAATTTGAATTCTTGAACTCTTCGATCTCAAGCTGATTTGATTGCTGTGTTTGTTCAATCTGCTTTTGTTGCGAACTTTGAACCCCGAGATGTTGGATAAGCTTTATCAAGTGATCATTGGATCAATGCCATGCATGAAGAGCTTGAAAATTTTAATCGCAATCGGGTTTGGACATTAGTTGAACTGCCACCAGGTTACAACCCTATCAGCACCAAGTGGGTATTTAAAAACAAGCAAGGTGAAGATGGAGTTGTGGTGCGCAACAAAGCTCGATTAGTGGCTCAAGGGTTTTGCCAAAAAGAAGGCATTGATTTTGAAGAGACTTTTGCTCCTGTTGCTCGACTTGAGTTCATTCGTATTCTTTTGATATTTGCCGCATCCAAGGGTTTCAAATTATTCCAAATGGATGTCAAGAGTGCTTTCTTGAATGGCTTTATCGAGGAGAAAGTCTATGTCAAACAATCCCCGGTTTTGAGAACCCAAAGTTTCCTCGACATGTTTTTAAGTAGCAAAAGGCTTTGTATGGTTTGAAGCAAACCCCTAGGGCTTGGTATGATCGCTTGAAGCAATTTCTGTTGGGGAAAGGTTTTGAAATGGGTTCAGTCGACAAAACGCTCTTTCTCTTGCGTCATGGCAATGATATTTTGATTGCTCAAATTTATGTGGATGACATCATCTTCGGTGGTTCTTCTAATGAGCTTGTTTCAAGATTTTCTGAGCAGATGCATAGTGAGTTCGAGATGAGCCTTATGGGAGAGCTCAAATTCTTCCTCGGCCTTCAGATCAAGCAATTGACAGAAGGAACTTTTGTCCACCAGAGCAAGTACACGAAGGATATGCTCAAGAAATTCAACTTCGGTGGCGAGCTCAAGCCTCAGAAGACCCCAATGGGGACTTCTGAAGGTTTGGACAAGGACGAGGACGGCGTCAAGGTGAGTGAAAAAGAGTATAGAGGTATGATCGGCTCTTTGTTATACCTAACTGCAACTAAACCAGATATTTAGTTTGCCGTAGGCTTGTGTACGCGTTTTCAGTCCTCACCACGCGTGTCTTATCGGCAAGCTGTTAAACGAATCTTTAGGTATTTGACATATGCGCCTGATCTTGGTCTTTTCTATTCGGTCGCCTCTTCTCTTGAGCTTTGTGGTTTTTCTGATGCCGATTTTGCTGGATGCCGGTTGGATCGCAAGTCGACTTCCGGTGTCTGCCAGTTCCTCGGTTCCTATTTGGTTTCCTGGTCGTCTCGGAAGCAATCTGGAGTTGCTCTTTCTATTACCGAGACTGAGTACGTTGCCGCAGCTAGTTGTTGCTCTCAGTTGGTTTGGATGATCTCCACTTTGAAAGACTTTGGATTGATCTTCACTAATAGAGTACCTTTGTTTTGTGATAGCACGAGCGCTATCAGTGTTGACAAAAATCCGTGTCTTCATTCAAAAACCAAACATATTGATGTGCGTTTTCACTTTTTGAGAGATCAATATGAGAAGGGCGTCATTGACCTTATTCATATTGATACACATAATCAGCTAGCCGATATCTTAACCAAACCCCTGGACCAATCTACATTTGAGCGTTTACGAGGGGAATTGGGAGTGATTTATCCCTTTTAATTGGGGTGGCTTTTGAGAAGTGCAACTCATGATCTCATACACTTGCACCAAGCTTCTTTTATTAGATGAAGTACTTTTACATGTACCTGGTTGAATATACATTAGATGTTTGTTTCAGATTCTATAAAAGCTCTCATGACCAATATCCACTTTTATATCTCAAGCTTGGCTTTTATTTCTGAAAATTCAAACTGAATCACTGCTTTATCTAGTTGCTAGCTTGAGTAGGCTGATTGTTTTTGCTACCTTGTATATGCCTTATAGCTAGATCCTTTGCTTAAGATGCAAATATGCAACTTGAACATCTAAATGCCTTGTATGATAGCACTTAAAATTGCAAATCTAAAAAATGTTTATGCTTAATGCAAATTTGAAAAGATCCAGACGGATTTGCTTTGTCCTACTAGTGTGTTCTAGACTGCTTATTATTGCACTTTGGTATGAACTGGGACATACTAGTAGATGCTAAAATCATTGTCTTAAGCTTCTGATGGTCGACATGAACTAGGCTTGACTTGGTTGGAATGTAGAGGCCTGACAAGCAAATAACCCCTAGCACCTAAGTCAAAAAGCAAGTAAAATGAAAAAGAGTTTAAAATATTGAAAATCAAGTTTGATGAAGCTCTTTTGACTTGGACATGCCCTTGTGTAGATACTTGTTAGCTTGTGCAATTTCATGCCATCTCTTGCTTGTTGACTAGTGCAAGTAGTGATATTTTATTGTAAAATCTCTAAAGTGTCAGCAAATGACTTTTTGTGGATAACTTCATTTGAGCATGTTATGCAATGCAAGAAGCAACTCTTTTGTGTAAATAGCCTAGTTCATGTAATTGCTACTTATCTACTTTGGAAGCTTGTTACTTACACCACACTTGCATTTTCTCACCTAAAATTGGAATCATGGCTTTTGTCAAGGGGGAGCTGCATTTTAGGGGGAGATTGTCACTTGCACCACTTCCTTGCTGTACCTTGTTGCATCAAAGTCATTTTTACAAATGGATATCTTGAATATCATTTTTTGGGCCTTGATGAGTACTTTGTCAACAAGGGGGAGAAATGGTATTTTACTCTTTTCACAAGGGGGAGAACTTGAAAAGGGGGATAACTTCTATGTTTATCTTTCATGATAACAAAGGGGAAGTGTTTGTGGAAAAAATTTGCTGCTGTTTTGAAGTGTTCTGGAAAAATTTTGCTTGTTCAGAAAACCGGAACTTCCGGTTCCAACCGGAACTTTCGGTGCTTCCAGCTTTTTTGGAACTTCCGGTTCTCCCAGGAAGATTTTTTTTTCTGTCTTCTTTTCTTTCACCCAAATGACCTTTTCTGGTTTTTCTTTGGCTTTTGGTCATTGGTTGATTTTACTTTCACTCTATTGACCTTTCGGGTTTTTGTTTTACCTTTCGGTCATAGGTTGATTTTCTTTTTTTCTTTTTCTTTTTATTCCTTTCTACTCTCTTGTGTTTTTGTTTTTGTGTTTCCACATGTCTTTTTCAGGTTACGATGTGATGCTATGGAGGTGTTGACAATGCACTCATCAAGGGGGAGATTGAAGAACCATGGTGAATACCATGGAGATGATGAGTGATTGTTAACAGGAGAGATGAAGATGGAGTTGAAGACCTCTGAGGAGAGGCAGTGACTTGTCATGATGGAGCTCGCGTGTGACTCAGGTACACGGATGGACGTTCGTCAAACAGAGGGGTCGCGAGGACGTGCCGGTCCAATCCGGGTGCATGGAGCAGAAGCGATAAGTGGACGTGATCCGTCGTGGTGTCGACCGGTGCGACTCAGGTACACGGACGACCGACCGCTGGCTACAGCGAGCTTTTTATCGACGTCCATCTCCGGCGAGCCTTTTTGTATTGCTTCTCTATCCATCCTTGTATGCACGCCATGTGTTTGTTCTAATGTCTCTAAGCACTTGACTTTTGTATTGCACTGCGTATGTTGATTAATATACTTGGGTATAATCTTGTGCATGTCGAGTGTTTGAAATTTTACTCGTGTGTTCTCGGATTGAGTGGTTTTTGAGTTGTCCATGTGCATGCACACCAAGTGTTCGATTGTTTGTGCATAAATGCTTTGCGCGTGTCTTTTTCATAGAACGCTTGCTGCACTTATGGATGCATTTTGATCAACACTTGTTTCTATGTTGGGCAATCTCTTTTAGAGAGTTTGATAAAATTTTCTGTGGACCGGAACTTCTGGTAATACCTGGAACTTTCGATTTGACCCTTTTGGTTCTAGATTTAATTGAGCCGGAACTTCCGGTAACTATCGGAACTTCCGGTGACCGGAACTTCCGTTAACAACCGGAACTTCCGATTTGACCATTCTGTTTCTGTTCCGGAACTTCCGGTAATACCCGGAACTTTCGGTTTGAGCTTACTGTTTTCAGAATTGGTTTTGATTCCGCTATTTTTATCTTGCGCCCATTCACCCCCCTCTGGTCGCTAGTTTCGGTCCTACACTCTTTTTGCCGTTTTGTTTTTTTGTTAACTTAACCCATATTCGGGATATAAAAACCGACTCGGTTTAGATCATGTGCTGCGCCGTCACTGTAACCTACTTCATCTCGCACATTGGCGTGCACCGACGAGCAAGATAGCAGGTCTCCGGAACATGTTGTCCTTGTGATCCTGCACCGAGAAAGACGAATAAGATTTTTGAGAAGCGCTCCGCGAAACTGTTCATGTTCATCACCACGACGCGCCTTTCATCCATGTCTATCGTCGGTCGTCGTCGTCTGCGGTCCGACACCAACAGGAACCAATCTACACTGCTCGTAGCATTCTCGTCTGCAAAGCGTATAGTACGTGTGCTGCGGTTTACTTCTGTTTTTAATCATGTTTTTTGATATCATGGTTATGTTGTTCATGTTTACTAGTATGTTAAATTTGTTCATGCTAATTTACGTGGCTATTATGGTTTATTTAGTTTAAAATTTAATTTTGCAATTGCTTAGTTATCCAACAATTGTTAGCATCAGCTACATAATTTTATAAAATCTGATTACACTTCAACTACAAACAAGTTAGCTATGATTGTACAATACGTCTAAATAAGTGGCACCTAACCACTATAGTATGAACATATGCTCCGACATCGTGAAACGTATAAGTAAGCTATCAATACTAAAACACATTCCCAGTTTATGATATTTGAATCTAGTTGGGAATAATACAAATCACTGTTCTGTTCTGGTACTCGCTCGTTTAACTGCGAAGACGGCTATTTGATTAGATTGATTTTAGTAGATTGTTTGTTGACCGTACACCACCCACCGAAACCCCCCAGCCCCAACACCTCGCTCGGACCTTCCGGCCTCCGACGACGCGCGAATCCTCCCCTCCCCGCACAATTTCATCCCTCCCCAATCCTACTGGAGATCCTCGCTTCGACGCTTCCCCCGCCTAAGCCTCCGATTCGGGGTTCGGCCGATGAGGCCGATCCGGCTGCCCGAGCCCCCCGGCGGCGGCATGGGGACGCCGGAGATCTTCACGGGCGGGGCCGCCACCGTCGTCCGCCGCGCCGTCGTCATCGGCAACGGCTCCCCAGGCGCCGAGAACCAGTGCCTCGGACTCGTCCGCGCCCTCGGCCTCGCCGACCACCTCACCCTCTACGTTGGTGTCTTGTCTTCCACCACTCACCGAACTCACAATTCGTTGCGTCTCTCTCGCGGCTTGATAGGATAGGCGATCCCTGCTCGATAGTTGAAAAACGAAATCCATTTTTGTTTATTTTGACAAATTGCAGCGTGTCACCAGGCCACAAGGAGGGATCAACGAGTGGCTCCACTTCCTCCCCATCTCGCTACACAAGCTAATTGACCAAGTGCTCAGGCAGTTCTTTCGCAACACGAGGTTTGAGCTGGTAATACAGGGAAGGAAGCCCTATCGTGTCCCGAACGGTGGGTCGGTTGGAGTGTCTTCTGTTCTGGAAGCGGATACCAAGAAGATTGTGGCTGTGGCTCGTGATACATTCGACAAGTAAGGCCCCTCATTGTTTTGTCATCTCACTGCTCCCCCAAATGCAAGGATTAGGAGTTGATTTCTACATAGTCACTGAAACAATAAGACTACCTCGTGAATTATGGCAATCAGTTAGAGTGGATTTATTGACATAACTGACCTTTGTTAGAGGCTGCACGCCGATGGAATTCCTGTGAAATTCACTCAATTTCTTGTTTTATGGTGTGTGTGTTTTACTGTTTTTTTGGCAAATGTTGAACATCGACACCCTTTTAGGAGTTATGAAAATATTGTGATAAATGGTACCATGGAATTTCCATATGCAGTTCTTTCACCTTTAATGCTGAAACGAAATGCTTTCACCTTTTTAGAGGAAAACTGCTCACCTGATGATTTGAAATAGCTTCCATTGGTCTAGTGGTTTTTGCTGTCAAAGACAAGCCAGTTGAATGTGTCTGTGTAAATACCTTTTAGGGTTCGGCCTTGTGTCACTTAAAACATTGGCAAACTACACATACTCTGTGCAAAATTGGAGTGTTTTTTTTTTGCTATGCACGTGTTTTGTTTGCTGGTTGCATTTTGAGATTTCTAATATTCTCAGAATAAGATTGTCCTCTTTTCTTCCTAAAAGTAGAATAAGCTGTGAATATGACAATTAAGTAATTTATTCTTCTTACAGGGAAGGTCCAACATTAATTGTTGCATGTGGCTGGGATACCATATCATATTCAAGCTCAATAAGGCATTTAGCTTCAGACAGTGTGTATGTCATTCAGGTAGTATTCAAACCTAATTCATTGGATTTCATTGTTATATTGATAGGGCAACAGAATAGGCCAACTGCTTGGCATATAGATCTTAATTTAATCCTGTAATGCTGTTCTTTGGGTTTCAGATACAGCACCCCAGGTCTCGCCTTGATAGATTTGATCTGGTGGTGACTCCTCGCCATGATTACTATGCTTTAACTGCTGGTGGACAACAAGAAGTTCCACGCCTGTTCCGTAGATGGATAACTCCACAAGAACCACCTGGCAGGAATGTGGTATGCTGCTTTCTCATTATTTGGAAGTGGAAAATTGCTTGCACTGTGATGCCATACTTATTCTGAATTTTGGAAGTTCAGGTACTTACTGTTGGTGCACTACACCAAGCTGATTCTACTGCGCTACGTCTTGCTGCTATAGCCTGGCACGATAAACTTGCCCCTTTGCCTAAACCATTGCTAATCGTCAACATTGGAGGACCTACAAGTAAATCTCTCTGTCTCTCGTACTCTGTACATGTCATTATTCATGTTAATGGGTATGATATTCCTGCTTTGAGTTGGATGCAAGTGTAAATCTATATGCAATGCAAATGGGTGCACTCATTGCTGTGATAACATTAAATGTGGCTGGTCTGTTGCATAGTGGATACATTTGTTATTTCCTTTAGTAACTGGAGATTCATCATTTTTAGGATCTCTGTATTTATTTCTTTACTCTGTAATCTGATGATATCTAGGGGGATTTCATCTCTTATTTATTGTAGAAAGGAAAAATTAGGTTCCTTGCAATGCCAGTGTGCCTTGAACATTATGAAATTGTTATAACCAATGTGATGCACCATACCCCAGAAGCTAGAATCATGAAAAGCAAAACGGTGACCTTTTCTTGGGGGGAGAAATCACATTCTTTGCTCCCTCCTAGTTTTTCGAGGTCCAGAACTAATAATATGAACATGAAGTCCAAGTAGTTCAGTTAATTGCATTAATACATGCTTTGCATGATTAAATTTGATTTCTGTACAATTATGCAGCTTTCCTCCTAAATTCCATTAGAGCCCATAATACAAATCAACTCAGCCACTCAGGGTTGTTGAATCTGGTATGCAGTATGTGGGGACTATAAACTTATAGTGAATCGTATAACAGGCAAACCATTGTGCTGCTATGATCTGTTCTATTTTTTTTTCCTGTACAGCTTGTCAAAAGTATATCAACTAGTCAACTACCTTGGAGATATTTTTGCCTCATCTAACTTATGGAGAGCTAATGGAATTCCTATTGGCTTTTAATCCTTTTTATCTTAAGCATATCTGGTTACAATGTATGTGTCCCATGATTGGTTTTTGATCTCAGATCCAATATTTACTAATGCTGCTTTTCAATTATTAGGAAATTGTAAATATGGTGTAGAGCTTGCCAGGCAGCTCATAACTTCGCTGTATAATGTGCTAGACAGCTGTGGGAGTGTGAGAGTTTCGATTTCTAGGAGAACACCACGAAAGGTAGGTCATTTGGTATTCTGATTATTTTGTATAATATCATAAAAAAACTTGACATTTAAATTTAACTGTCTGTCCACAGGTCTCTGATATTATATTTAAAGAGTTCACTGGACATCCAAAGATCTATATTTGGGATGGGGAAGGTAGATTCTGAAATATATTACTAAGTTATTCATGATTTATGCAAGTTGTTGCACTTGTAACAAGTTGATTTTTTTTGTTGCAGATCCTAACCCACACATGGGGCATCTTGCATGGGCTGATGCTTTTGTTGTAACAGCTGATTCTATAAGTATGCTAAGTGAGGCTTGTAGCACAGGGTAAGCTGTTTTTGAAATCTGCATGATTTCTGGCAAGCTCCGACCTTTTTTATTGGTTTACCGTTTGCATGACGCTTTAAATCACATGTGTTACAGGAAGCCTGTTTATGTCATTGGGACCGAGCATTGTAAATGGAAAATTTCTGCTTTTCACAAGACTCTACAAGAGCGAGGACTTGTCCGTCCTTTCACCGGATTGGAAGATGTAAGTCTATTAATCCTGTCAATAATAATTTATTTTGAGTCCCTACTGCCTACTTGCCTAATAGATAATTTAAGCACATTCAGTTTGGACATGTCAGTTTGCTAAAAATGGAGTTGTGGCACTAATCATCCATTTTTTATCTGAACCTTACCCCTTGAAATTTAAACTTAATTAGTTAATTATTATTATTTTGCACCTTGGGTTTTCTGAACTCCCATCTTCGTTAATTTTGATCCTAACTATTAAATTATTTTCTTCTTTTGGTCCTTGGTACATTTCCCTGAGAATCACATGCATTTGGAATTCATTTGGACATAGAGTAGCACTAATTATGTATTTGTTGGTGCTGTCAATTATGGTTGTGTGGCAGATAATCCCTCTGGTAAAAAATTCTTGGCGTTTGACTTTTTTCACAGTCTTCGAAGCACAGTTTTTCAACTAAGTATTTTAAAAGTTATTAACATTCAAAGTTTCAAAAGTTTGACTGGATTTTGGTCAAAATGTCATGTATTTTTGACCGGAGGGAATACTATGGTTGTGGTTGTGAAAAATTTTGTGACAAGGTTGACATCAAAATACAGTAGAACTATGTCAATGTGGTGCATGAACTCCTCTGATCTATCAACTGAACTATTCCTGACCATTTATTGTGTAACCAAAAATATGTTTGTTACTGTGGAACATAGATAAGAGGGAGTTTCATGGCACATGTATAGAATAGATTATCTCATAATTCAGAAACTATTATTTGATATACTAGTGAAATATGTAGATCAACTAAAAAAATCAACAACACAACCTATGCAATTCAATCAAACTACACATGGTAACTGTGAGTTTTTCAAGAAACATGGTTTTGAAGATTTCGTCGAGGTTCACAAAGATGTACTTTATCTCAGTATCTGCATGGCTTTATCATTCCTCTTTTCCGTGTAGGTTTCAAATAGCTGGAGCTACCCACCCCTAAACGATGCTATTGAAGTAGCTACACGTGTTCGTGAAGTGATCGCAGAACGAGGGTGGTCTGTGGGGTGATAGTGACCCATAGGATGTATTGTTCTGTCCGACAGTAAACTGTATAGTTTGATTAACAGCAGTCACATGGATTCAAGTTACACTGTTCAGAGGAAGAATAATATAGCCATGGAATGGCTTGTACAAAAGCTGAGCAGTTTCTTTTGGTGGTATACCCCAATTTTGGAGCGATTGCACAGCACCCAGGAAATCCTTTTTGGTCTGAGAAGACTCTTCCCTCCTTTTGTATTTCTAACGCTGCTGGAGAGAGATGAGCAGAAATGGAACTGGAACTCTAATCGATATGATTTGTCAGTATCTCAATATGATATTGTGAATTATCAGTGGTGTAAGCTTGTGACCTAATCCTGACATGTTTTGCTATTCTTTTCATTAATCAAGCGTGCGATGCTTGCTGTAAAACTTCGTCAAAGCTGATGGGTTTATTCCATTGTGGTTCACGCGTGCGCCAAATATTACGGGCTCCTAGTTTACAGCCTTTTTTCCATGTGCTGGGACGGCTGCAGAAAACAGCAGCAGTGCAGCTTGTTTATATGCTGATATGTACACAGGTTCGTGGTTGCAACTTGCAAGGTCGCATTGCGTGGGCTTATTACATCTGATTGCTGAATGACTCGCATGCTGCATTGCGTATGCTTGTTTTTGTTATAGTCGCCATATGAGGGTTTCTTGCGTTCTTTATACACAAATAAACTATATGTTTGAAAAGCTGGACAAGTATTCCCTTCGCCATTTGAGTAATCGCCGTTGATCTCACAACTATAGCTTACGTCTCTCTGTTTTATGAGGCCCAATAACTGAATGTGCGCCCCCGTCATTTGTTTTACCTGCTCCAGCTTCCTATATTGCTCAATGTTCATGCTTACTAGATCAAATGCGACTTTGCAAAACTATAATAAAACTTGCGTGTTTGTGTTAGTTTGATGCTAAATTTGCCCCCACCAGTCCTTGCTAGATTTTGCTTAAAATCTGGCAACAATTTACATCAAACATTCAAACCAAACAGCTCTTCGATACCTATGTGTTGAAATGAACGTCAGAACAAACAGGCAGTTCAGTCTAGAAATATATATTTGTGAAAAACACCAAATTCTTAAAATGCAAAATAAAAGTTATCATGACCAGATTTTGCATATTCTTAAACCAGTGTGACTGAACATAACCATAAAATTGTGTGATACTTATTTAACATACCTTGCATAAATGATATTGGTTCATTTATTTTTCTCAGCTGACGTCAGTTTTTCACAGCTTAAGACTGTTTTTTTTATAATCTACAATTTAACCATACAGAGACTTCACAGTACTAATCAGTCTGAAAAATTGAGCTGTTGGTCTCGATTTTTTTTGCCCCATGCCATTGAAGGTTTGAAGATGTGGCCTGCTTTACTCATATATTACACACGTTTCTTCGATGCCTGGGTGTTCTAGACATTGGTTACATCTCATAATTACAAGCCTGTACCCTGAATCTTTGACAAGGATACCCCAGACCCCAGTTGACCGTCAAGCAGCGACGATTCTCTCTGATACAGCTGGCAAAAAAGGAAATAAAAAAGGACACTGAAATGCATGTATATAGACTTTTGCCAGGAAATTGGCAACGACAGACTAGCAGTAGACATCCTTCTGCCGGCCCCTAGGTGATTGCTAAGTAGACCTGACGATTATTGTGAATACTGTCAGGTTTTTGGTCTTGAAATGCCTGAATTTTCAGCTCCAATGGTGCAGATAGGGTTTGCGGCACTGTGGCAGGATGCAGTACAGCAGTATGCAACAAAAAGGCTCTAGTGAAATTTCTGTACCTGAACTTTTGTTTGACATGAAAAACTTATGTACATGTGTGTTATGGTGCAGTGCCTGAATAGCAAAAGGAAAAAAAGTTGTATCTTGATATATTCAGATACATATACTGCAAAAATTCCTCAGTGAATTGAAGAGCCAGAAGAATTATTTATCTTCGTTGATGTATTCGCTGCACTGAGAGATGAGATCACTGGAAAAAGACTCTACCGGAGCACGACGGCGGCGAGGAAGCTGATAACGGCGACGGCGCTGACAGCGGAGCAGCACAAGTCGACAAGCACCTCTCTCCTGGCCTTGGACTCCTTCCTGCCCCTCTTCCTCCGCACGAAGTCGTCGTACCTCCTCTTCGCCTCCTCCTCTTGGTTCTCTCCTCCTTTCCTTG
>KE373141.1:0-13574 GCA_000418225.1 Zizania latifolia | reverse complement strand
TGCTCTCCCTCCGCTGCTGCTCTCCGTTGAATGCCTGTTCCCTCCACGCGGCGTGCATCCGGCAAGGGTCCCCATGGAGAAGGATTTGGGGACCGTCCCCACAGAATTTATTTCCTCGGGTGCAGCCTGTCGCAGGTTGATTTCTGCGCAACGCATCTTAGCCGTTTGATTGAAACATGCTGTCCGTATTGTGCATCACTCAGTGAAACATTTGTCTTCAACGGTTAAAACATTTATCTTGAACAATTAAAATATTTATCTTTAACAAGTGAAACATAACATAAAATATTCATCTTTACAACGTAACATTTATTTTTAACATGTCAAACATTTATCTTCAATATGTAAAATATTTATCTTCAACAAGAGAAACATTCATCTACAACAAATAAAATATTCATCTTCAACAGTTGAAACATTTATATTCAACACATGAAATATAGCATAAAATATTAAACGAGGGAAACATTCATCTTTAACTGGTAAAACATTCATTTTCAGCAGGTGAAGCGTTCGATATAAAATAGTAAAAACAATATTTTAAATAAAAGGATAAAACATTTTAAATAAAAGGGTGAAACATTTTGCTCTCACGTATGAAACAATGAGTTCCAACTACTATAACAGATAAAATATTCATCTTTAACTAGTAAAACATTTATGTTTAACTGATAAAATATTTATTTTTAATAACTAAAATATCTATCTTTAAGTTTCGTCGCTGGCTAATCGCTAAGTTTACTACGCTGTTTGCAATAGACTGCCAAAGAGATGGGCTAACTAGTTGGTGGGCTGAGTGTGCGAGCAAATGCAGCAAATCGTCATATAGCATTCTCGCAGAAATAAGGAAAAGAAAGATTTTCCTCCGGAAAGGAAAAATGGTCGTGTTTATTTGGCCCCATCTGGCAGCTGAAGGAAAATAAACTATTCACGCGTGTGCGGCGAAATTTCAGCTCGGTGGAAAAAAGAGAGGAAAATACAGAACAGTAAACCCCACTTGTTACGGAAGGGCGTATACCCAACGTTTCCACTTCCTCACCCCTCGTCGCCGCCGGACGCCGCCGCGCTGGCGCCCCTTCGCTATGTCACCCGACAGGAAAGTCAAACCGTTCCGCTACCGCCTCGGTATCGACAACGAGGAGGGGTCGCTCTCTCGCCGTGGGCTGCTGCACGAGTCCACCAGTAGCCGCATCTGCTCTTTCACTACGGCCTCGAAGTGGTCGCGTCCGGCGTCTTCCACGGACGCGGTCATCTTGGGCTCGGTCACGGGGGAGAGGGGCTCACTCAAGCGTCGCCATGCGGCGGGCTTTGGTTCTTCTGCTGACTCCAGCGGCGGCGCTACGACGGGCCGCGCGTCCCCGGAAGCAAGGAGGGTGGTTCCGAATATTCCGGTTACCCCCTCGGCCACTACGTCACCGACAATTCTGGGAATCCCCTCGGCCTCTGGCGGCTGCGGTTTGGCCTTCAGCACCGCGTCCAAGCCGACGGTTTCGAAGACTTCAGCCGGTGGCGGACAGGGGTTTCCCGGCATTCCCACCGCCTCCATTCCCAAGCCGGTCACTCCAGAGCAGATTGCTTTGCGCACATACGGCCGGGATATGACGGCTGCGGCCGGCAATGCTGATCCGGTGATCGGCCGCGACGATGAGGTCGATCGCGTCGTGTGCGTTCTCTGCCGCCGGACAAAGAACAGCGCCGTGCTCGTCGGGGCGCCCGGGGTCGGCAAGACGGCTATCGCCGAGGGTCTCGCTCAGCGCATCGCCGCGGGGACGGTCCCCGCCGCGCTAATCGGCGTTCGCGTCGTGGAGGTCGACCTCGGCGCGATGGTGGCGGGCGCCAGGTACCGTGGGATGTTCGAGGAGCGCATCAAGAAGGTCATCCAGGAGGTGGAGGCCGCTGCTGGCAAGGTGATCCTTTTCATCGACGAGATGCACATGCTGCTCGGCGCCGGCAGTTGCAAGGGCGGCAGCATGGACGGCGCCAACCTGCTCAAGCCGGCGCTGGCCCGTGGCCGCATCCGGTGCGTGGGCGCCACCACATTCGACGAGTACCGCAAGCACATCGAGAAGGTGCACGTCGAGGAGCCGAGCACACAGGCCACCATTGCCATTCTTCAGGGACTAAAGCAGCGGTACGAAGAACACCATGGACTGAAGATTCAGGATGTTGCTGTTGTTGCCGCCGCACAGCTCGCGGGCCGCTACATCACCGGTGAGGAAATTTTGTTTTTATTAGTTTATTGCTTGTTTCTGCGAGCTTGCATGGTAGTACTACTACTTTTTTTGGGGTGGGGGGTATGGTCCAGATCCAATTTGTTCATGTTCAAATCTGGCTCCAACTCCACTGTGGCTCCAGAAACCATAGGAGCAAGGAGGGATTTTTGTTTTCCATGGTTATATTTGTAGATGGTGAAATGATTAGGGATTCTGAATAACAAAGTCAAATCGCCGATTGCAAAATGTTTAAGGTTTCATGGTAGTTTACCACAATGCTGGTGGAATAGAACTGCACTTATTTTATAGATTTCAGTAGCATACAAAACAATAGGAATCATACATTGGAGGTGCTAAGTATTTGGCCATGAAAACTTTGGAGGCTGGTCGAATTTCAACATCTAGAAGAAGACTTAATTTCCATTTTTCACATTCTTGAAAGTTAGACCTACTCCAACTTTTCTCGCTTTTAACTAAAGCTTCGACTGTTTTTATTGAAGTTTTCAGATAGATCATGCCATCAATGTTCTGAAAACAAAAGTCATCTCATTGTTCCAAAGATTAAAAAGAACTGAAGTCATAGGTTACTTTGCTATACAGTCTCACGAGTACACATATCATGGAGGTATTAGTGAGCATGCATACAATTTTTTCGTGTCTTTGTGGAGCACAATTTATCCACCAAAGCACAATTAGTGATTTGTGGAGCATATTAAGAAGTTACCTATGTTAGCTATCAATTAATGGGTCAGTTAGAATGCATGTTGTTAGCATCTATCCACTGGCCGCTACATTTATATTATATATTTGTATTGCTACCATATTCATACTCAATCCTTTAACTAGAGTTTTCCATTCACAATCCAACGTGAGGTTTGATTAGTAGTCGCAGTCACCTACCACCATGGACGGTTCTACAGGGTGGTCCAGGTGGGCTGACCACCTTGTACTCTGGCTCATTATACTCTAGTATATTTGAAATTGTTGCAGCCCATCAGTTTTTTGTGGATTTTTTTTGCTGGGTGGAGTATTAGTAATAGTTGATTTTTGAAGAAAAAAATCTGTAGGGCTCCTGTTGAGCAGGGCTAGCTGCGTATGGAGCTATGAATCCCACAGTGCCAGGGCTTGCTGTTGCTTTTGATTTTGTCTTTGTTTAATGTGATCAATTCCTTTCCAATTTAAGTTGCATTGAATAATGTTTTATTTAAATTATGCGAGACTATTTATGTTGTAATTTTAGATTTAAGTATTGATTTAGTAGATTTACGATGTTATGAGATGCAAATGCTATATTTATGTTATGTTTTTAAAAAAATTGCATTGTACATCAAGTTCATGGTGTCATAAAATTTTAGAGTGTGAAATAGGAACATCCGGAGAAAAAATACTGGAGCCGCCACTGGCTACCACTTAGGGAGTGTAAGACAGACAAAAATGGAATTAGATCTTAATTAACCTGCATGTTTGGGTTCCCTGACCTTGACTCACTTGATGGCCTGGTAAATTTATTTTTTATGTAATTAACTGTAATTGACAGCATGATTATTCATTCCCCGCTGTCCTGTGTAGTTCCTTAAATCACACGATGCCATTGTTGAGTCATGTGGCATTGGATATATAATTTATCTAATATCTCTTGATAAAATGGATTGCTTGCATTGGATACATAATTCTTGAGATTGAACAAATGAGGTGCATGTTTCTAGCAATTTTCATATGCATGCCATAAATATATTAGTTAAAACTGAAGGATGGCATTTCTTCCTGTAGGTCGTCAATTTCCTGACAAGGCAATTGATCTTATTGACGAGGCTTGCTCCACCATAAGGATGCAGATCAATAGCCAAAGAGGGGTGAACGCCACAAGAATGCAAATTGACAGTGGAAAAACATCTGTGAATGAAGTGGAGGAAGCAATTGTTGGCCCGGATCATGTTGCTCAAGTAGGCATCTTACTCATATTTGTCTAATAATTCCCATTGTTTCGATCAGTTTATTTAAGGTCCTTATTGTGTTCAAATGTTACATGAAGGTTGTGAGCCGATGGACTGGCATTCCTGTCACTGCACTTGATCAAGAGGACAAGGAGAAGTTGATCAACCTGGCAGACAGATTGCATGAGCGAGTTGTTGGTCAGGATGAAGCAGTCAAACTGGTTGCACAAGCAGTGCTACGGTCAAGGGCAGGACTTGAACAACCTGGCCAACCTATAGGCTCTTTCCTCTTTTTGGGCTCGACTGGTGTTGGAAAGACAGAGCTTGCAAAAGCTCTTGCTGAGCAGCTATTTGACAGTGAGAAGATGTTGGTCCGCTTTGACATGTCTGAATATGTTGGGACTGGGTCTGTGTTGCGTCTCATTGGACCACCTCCAGGGTATCACATATTCTGCTCTTGCCATTGAACTTTACATCTATCGTTTTTTGTGAAAGAAGATGTATTTCAAATTTTTCTTCTTTTTGAAAAGTAAAATGCGGGGTACTGAGGAAGTTAGCATCAGTGTATTAAGAAAATGCTTGACAGCCCCCTGCCACTGTGCTACACTCAGTTCTCATTTTTCATATTTGTCTTAATTTTGACTGTTCTTGGTGCTTTTTTGGACTTCTTAAAGCTATCATGGCCATGAAGATGGTGGACAATTGACAGAGAAAGTTAGAATGCGCCCTTACAGTGTCATCCTTTTTGATGAGGTGGAGAAGGGCGATCCCTCAGTGTTCAACGTATTTCTTCAACTTCTCGATGATGGCATGTTGACTGATGGCAAAGGAAGGACAGTAGATTTCAAGAATACCATCATCATTATGACCTCAAATCTGGGAGCAGAACACCTAACGGAAGTAATGACTGGTAAAAGAACAATGGAAGCTGCACGGGACCTTCTTATGGTACAGGTTTGTTCGAGTCCCAAGCTACCCTACCTAGATCGGCTGTAGACAAGTAGCTGCTTTCTGAATGTCATAAATAACTGTATGTGCAGGTTTGGAAGCGCTTCAAGCCTGAGCTTCTCAACAGATTGAGTGAGATTGTGATATTTGAGCCGCTTTCGCATGACAAGCTTAAGAAGGTCGTCAACATTCAGATGAAGAGTGTTGTTGCCAGTGTAGCTGACAAGGGCATATCTCTACTCACAACTGATGGTGCTTTGGATGTCATTTTGTCCGAATCATACAACCCAGTAAGTCCAGGTTCCTTTCAACGTTATTACGTGTTCAGACTACCAATTTGTAATGACCAGGAGATCTTTCCCTTTGTACTTGCTTTATAGTTAATTATGCGTCATCTCTTTCAGATGTACGGTGCAAGGCCTGTAAGGAGGTGGGTGCAGAAGAACGTGGTGACAAAGCTATCTGAGATGCTAATTACAGGAGAGGCTGGAATGGGCTCTACTGTTTCCATTGATGCTACTGACGACAACAAGGGGCTAAACTACCAAGTATTGAAGGAGGTGGCCGGAGGCAAGAGGCCACTCGTGGAGTTTCCAAGCGACTCCGATGACGACGACGACGTGTTTGAGGTCTTCCCCACAACAAAGAGGAAGAGAGACGATGAGCATAGGAGCAGCTGATAAGTAGAGTTTGTTGGCAAGCAGAGCTTGTTTTTGGTTACTCATATCTTAGGTTGCAGTATCCGGTGCCTAAATTATATAGAGTTTTTCGTATGTGATGGTGTGTACTTCGTTCCGAGCTGTAACTTGGAACATGCTAGTGCCCCTGCAATGTTGCGTGAGATTAGGATCACAGCATAAGGGTTAAACAAATAAGATTGGTGTAGCAATAAGGTTAGGGGCAAAAGGTGTTTACTTCCATCTGTTCTTGAGCGTCTTTTCAATCAATCCCATTCCTTCAAGCACATTGGTAATCTCTACTAATATAGCAGGGGAGTTTCGTCTGTCTGCCTGCAGACACCCCACGCGTGCAGCGCGCAGCGCCTCCACGCGCGTCGCCCATTTCGTCGGCCCCTTTCGCCTCCTCCCCCACGCTCTTGCTCTGCCGCAACTGCCTCCTCCCCCACACTCTGCCGCAACCGCCTCCTCCCCCACGCTCCGCTCCCCCTCCCTCCCCTCCACGCGCACCTGCAACCGCCGCCGCCGCACACGCTAATGCCGCAACCAAATAGAAGTTGGGGGAGAGGATTGCGGCGAGCAAGCGACGCCATTTTCCTGCTTCTCCTCCTCCTCGTGGCACCGGTGTCGGGTTCCCTGGCGGAAGCACCGGCAGCAGGGGATAGGGGGTTTGGATAGCCAGGATGATGCGGAGGCGAGCGGCGGCGAGGCGGTCCTCGGGGGCGCCGACGCAGGGGCTTGCCGTGCTGGGGCAAGGAGCGGTGGCGGCAGGCCTGGGTGACAGTGGACAGAGGGTTGTGGCAGCGGTTCTGGGCGCTGGCGATCAGGAGGCTGCGGCAGCGGTTCTGGGCGCCGGCTGATTGATTTCATCCACGAACACATAAAAACTGTGAGTACCCCTTGTTTTGCACCTTCTCTAATGCAGATGTCATTCTCTTCCGTTCGTAGTTGATCTTTATTTCCACACAAATTGACTCTAACCTTTTGTGATCAGTGCCACCGAGGAAAATGGCTCGTGATGTTCGAGTCCAATGAAACTCATGATCTGTATGAACGTGTGGACCGCGGATGGCGTACATCGCATCAGGTGAGCGGGATTTTGTGTATAGATCGCGTCAATCTGTATAGATCACCGGAACTGCTGATATGATGTTTTACTTTTACCATTGGTTCGTATTCTCTAAGCATCCGTTCAAGTTTCTTTCTTCTCTTCTCTTTCTGTGAATCCTGCTGTTCTCTCTTCGTTTGGGCGATTTGCTTTTGATCAACGAGGGACCTGGAGATGAACTTCTTTCTTACGTGCGGTTTTATCCAAGTTTACCCCTCGGATACCATCTGCGTATGAGTCCCAATTTTTTGCATTGCTATGGAAACAGCGTTGCACATCTGGGATTCATTTGCAACATGTTCCTCCAAATTTTTTTGCAATTTTGTTGTTCGTTGCGAAGATCCCAGCAGAGAGGTGTGTTGCACTCCATGGTTGAGGCCTCTCTAACAATCATAATCTTCGCATAGGAATAGAGGCCGTGAATTCGTGGATGTGTGGATGTGGAATAGCAACTTGAAGGCTTCTAAAGTTAAAAAGGAAGAAACCAATTCTGATGAGGAATGCAAGGTTGCATTTATTCTTTCTTTGATCCAGTTTTATTTTCCTTCATTCTGTCGTTGATGTTAGTTCATGTGAAAATTTCAGCCAAAGTTGCAAAAGAAAAGTGCAGCTGTGAGTAACGTCAAGACCTCCAAGTTTAAGAAAATAAAAAATGAAGATCTGGTAGATGATACCAAGGTATTCCATTTTATTGATTAAGTTTGTATGGCACTGTGGCATAGTTTCTAAATTAGTTTCTTTACTTGGTGAATGAGGAAAGAAAACAAAGAAGGGTGCTGCTACTAAAGATAACGAGAAGGTGAAGAAAGAGAAAAAGGTTTATGAATTGCCAGGGCAGAAGCATGATCCTCCTCAAGAAGTATGACCATTCTAACATTTTTCAATCTTGTAACTTGTAATTTATTGATATGGAAATGTTCAATTTTTATTTCACTGCAGAGGGATCCACTGAAGATATTCTATGAATCACTCTATGAGCAGGTGCCCACTAGCGAAATGGCTGCAACCTGGTGAGACTTGTATCTTTTTAACAAACTGATTTCAGTTAATTATTAGCCAACTAGGTGTAGCCTTAGCTTGTTGGGTTTACATTCAAACAAATGTGCTGATCAAGACCACATGCATAAGTTGGATAGATGAATTAATTTATGTCTACACAAAAAAATGACATCTCAAAGAATGATGCAGAATTTTCACTATGTATTTATATACTTCTTTGTGAATTTTGATTTTATTCTTGTTGCTACAGTTATCACATGTCTAGAATTATAGTTTTTGCTTATCTTCCTGCCTGATAATTGAATGTGCATGTCCTCCTGTTTTACATGAGGTACACTCATAATTCTCTATTTCAATAAACATGTCCAATTTTCAGATGGTTTCCACTTTCCAGTGGTTTTCCTGGTCTAATCATTTTCTCAGCAGTCAGCTTAGCATACTGTTTCATCTGGTACTGTGTAGTTCACAGTCGTAACAAACCAGAATTTAACACTAATCAACAGCACTAACTGGCCTGATGCCAGTTTTCAATGCCTAGGTCACGTGCAGTTGTCAAATCATTATTGTTCAGTGTGCAAAATTTGAACCGTATGCACCTATTTCCTCTGATTTAAGGAAACTAATCTCTTCAATGACTCTTTTGATGTTCATAGGTTGATGGAATGGGGTTTACTCCCATTTGATGTGGCTAGAAAAGTCTTTGAGAAGAAACAAGGCCAGAAACTGAAGTCACCGGTCAAAACAACCTCGGCAAAGAGAGCCAAACACCCCAACCAAGAAAACACAGTTGCCATCTGCTACGAAAACTAGC
Organism: Zizania latifolia; assembly: GCA_000418225.1. NCBI lineage: Eukaryota > Viridiplantae > Streptophyta > Magnoliopsida > Poales > Poaceae > Zizania > Zizania latifolia. The sequence goes on along the minus strand of KE373141.1, from coordinate 4,884 downwards.
TCAACGGCAAGAGATACTGGAAAAACTACAGCACGGAAGAAGAGGAGGGCAAGTAGTGACACAGACGACGACGACTTCATCATTTCTAAGACGAAGACCAAAAGGCAAAAGATGTCTAAGTAGGTGTCTCTTCCTTAGTAATTGAGGCATGTTCGTCATTTATTATTTGCCATTATGCTAAATCAGGGTAGGAAATGGCGATAGAATTCCCTTTCCATGTACTGACTCACGTGAGCATCTAGAGCAAATGAGTGAATGTCAGGGTCGGAATTGTGTATCACCGGAGGAGGCCCAAGGACGCGAGGCAGGAGGCAGCATCGGCTCCAGGCCTGGCGTAAGTTCAAGGGAGTCTATTTTATCAAATTAGATCAGAGTTTGTTAGGAGTCTTTTCAGAATAAAGTTAGTAGCTAGCAGATAAGATATGTTGGTTGTTAGGATATAAAGTTAGCAGTTGAGATGTAAAAGCACTATATATGATCAGGAGTATTATGGAATAAAGATTAGCAAGAGTTTCATCTAATTACCTCACCTCGTTCTCTATCTCCTCACCCCCTTTCTTCCCTGCCGCACACCTGGGCACCACGGAACGCCCTGGTTCCAGGCGCCCTAGGGATCGACCACCCACAAACCACTCCTATCCCATACGTTCCCAGCCATCCACCAATCACAGTGAACCATACACTGCTTTGAAGTTCCATCTGTTGTTGAATTATGGAATGACAATGTTTTCCAGGCCAGAGTAAAGGGCAAATGTTTCTAATTGTCCAGTTTGGTGTTATACTTGTGTAGTGGTTGCAACTTTTTCCTTTCCCCCACAAAAGTATATATATGTCAAGGCTGTTAACACACCAATTTTCCATTGAAAGTTCACTTCACCTGCAGATAATAGCAGAGCAAAGTTTCTTGGACTGACAAACTCGTAATATGCTTGGAAGTTAAATCCTAAATCTTTGATTTTTCTCAATCTCAGCTCTTACATCAAAATGGATTGGTGTTATGTCCAAAGAAAACCTTGAAGAGCGTGACAGAACTTGAGTAATTAAATAGAACCATTATATGATAGGAGACATGATTTTAAGTTTTCAACGCATCCTATATCGTTCTCAGATGTGCCTCAGAATCATTAATGTTGTCATATTTTCGCTAAAAGAATGTGTCTGTCTTGGTTGAATTACACCGTAACTTTTTCTTGCCTCAGGTTTTGCTACTAAAGAGTCTTCCGCCGCGGTTGTTTGCTACTCTTTTGGCATTTCGGATAAAAATATATCACATGCTTCTTATTATCACGATATTATTAAACGTGTTTAAATAAATATCATGCTCAGATGTTTATCATTAAAACACGGACATCTTACTAATATTGCCGCTTTGTTGGTTGTTGCCATCTTAACTAGTAGCCCATAAACAACGTGTAGCAAAGAGGCAACGGACACGTACATTCACAACCGAGAGCCCGTGGCGGCTGCCGCCTGCAAAAGCTCGGTGCGACTTGTGCTATACTGGTCCAGAGCCCCAAATCCAACAACCGAGGCCCATAAAACAGTGTAGCACCGAGCGTCTCTGCCTATATAAATGCACGCACATTCTGTCCCATCTAGTGCCATCCTCCGCAAATCGACGACCCCTGCACAGCCGAACAGGACATCGATCGAACATGGCGCCTTACGCCGCTTGCCTTCTCGCCGTCGCTGCCATGTCCCTCGTGCTGAGCGGCGTCGTCGACGCGACCGTGGTGACGACGTGCAGGGCGGCTGCGGACAGCGACCGGCGCGTGGACTACAACTTCTGCGTGGCGGAGCTGGGCAAGCACCACGACAGCCCTGACGCGGACGTTTGGGGCCTCGCCAAGGTCGCCGCCCTCACCGGCGTCGTTGACGCTGACAACGCGGTGTACGACATCAAGGGCATGATCGCCAGGGGCGCGGGCCCTCGCTCGGCGCTCGCACGGTGCCAGCAGCTGTACGGCGAGGCCGGGTTCGCGTTCGCCGAGGCACATGACGATATCAACGGCCGGAACTACGCGGCCGGGAAGGCGAAGGCCGCTCAGGCTGCGTCGCTCGCGCGCCAGTGCGACGGCGCGTTCGTCGCCGTGCCGCCGCTGATCGCGCAGCACAGCTTGTACGCCGCAAAGATAGCCGTCGTCTGCACGGCCATCACTAACCTCGTCAAGTGAGAGTGAGGATCCGAGCATCGTCCAAGATATGTGATGAGATCACGAGAGTTTTTGTTTGTACCATCTATACATCATCTTTAATCTTGTAGCGTGATGTTAAATGGGGATAAGGAACAATAAAAAAGTGGTTTCCTTCCGCTTCTTTTTAGATTTGTTACTATTTTTGCGATGTTAAATTTTGTAAGCCGATAAACTAAACATTTGCTTTAAATAGCATACCAACAATTTTTAGTAACTCTTAAACATAGTACTAAAAATAGACTGCTCATCAAATCATCCATGACCATGATTCAACGGTGTAGCAGCCTAACCGATTAATTGGTGTTTGGTTATTATAATATAATCTTGATTATTAGATAAGTAGAGAGATGTTAGATTTTGATTATTAGTAGTTATGTGATTGATTATGATTAAAATAAAAGATACAATTCTTTTATTTGGCACATAATTTACTTGTACTTTAAATATAAACTACTAATAAATTGTTCCAAAAAAGACCTTGGACCAGTAAGTAGGAGTGCACAAAATTAGTTATGTGACTGATTATGCTTAAAATAGAAGCTGATTATGATTTTTTTAGTTGGCACATAATTCACTTCTACTTGAAGTATAATCTGCTATTAAATTGTCCCAAAGAAGACCTTGAGCTGGTAAGTAGGAGAGGACAAAATTAATTACGTGGCTGATTATGTTTAGAATCGAAGTTGACTATAACTTTTTATTTACAAATAGTTGTCCCAAAGAAGATATTGGACTGGTCAGTAGAGTGGACAAAATTAGTTATACAGCTAATTATGCTTAAAATAGAAGTGGACTATAGTTTTTTTTATTTGGCATATAATTCACTTCTACTTTAAGCATCCCAAAGAAGACTTGGACCGCTAAGTAGGAGTGGACAAAATTAATTATGTGGATCTTTATTTTTAAATAGAAGCTAACTACAATTTTTTATTTGACATATAATTCGCTTCTATTTTAAGCATAAGCTCTTAATAAATTATCCCAACGAAGACCTTAGACCTATGAGTAGGAGTGGACAAAATTAATTATGTGGCTGATTATGTTTAAAATAGAAGATGACTATAGTTTTTTATTTGAAACGTAATTCACTTCTATTTTAAGCATAAACTATTAATAAATTGTCGTCAAGAAGACCTTGGACTACTAAGTAATAGTGGACAAAATTAATTCCAGACAAAACTGAACCAAAATGACCGAGATAGATTCCAAATTCGATCGACGACAATGTCAAATGACCGAATTTTATTCGGTTAACTTAGGTATCCATTTCGGTCAACCGAATTAACCGACCAATCATACACTTGTGATGGTTGATGTGTCTTTGGCAGTTTGGCTCGGGTCGTCGATTAGAGCTCGGTCTTTATGTTTTCACTAGACTTCCTTCTCTATCAACAAAATAGAATCATTGACATCAGCAACATGAATTGCTCGCGTGTTTTTTTTGATCTGTGTATCTTTTCAGCTTAGCTTTTGCCTCCTTGAACTACTGCTACTGTGAAGATTTCTTGCATGGAGTACACGTTGAAGCGTACGGTCGGTTGCTTGAACTGCCGTCTTCACGGACTCCGGAAAGGTTTCATATGTACCGACGAGTGGCAACGCCGGCCTGCATGCCATTGCCGGAAAGGCCGGATGCAACTCCTAAATAATCTGAATGCGCCATTTGGTCAGGCTGGCCATTTGTTTTTGACAGAAAACAGAGGCTGGAAGCGTTGAACCTGTTTGGGGGCACACCTTTGTTTATATATGGTGATAATAGTCATCACCGTGGCAATACAATATATAGCATGCCATCGTTTAGGATCTGAAGTTTGGCAACTAATCATGGGATTACAGAAACTAATCTTCTTTATCTTTTAGCTTAACATAGCAACAGATCCTAGCTAGCTGATTCCAGCCAAGCACGTTACAAATATATTCAACATTATTCCCCTTTAATCACAACTTTCATACGTTGATATTGCGTTTGAAGTTTGCCAACTGTCGAGTGTGTAGAGCCTTTGTTAACCCATCTGCCACTTAATCATATATGTGCCGCTTTGTTGCCATCTTAACTGGTAGCCCATAAACTTGTAGCAAAGAGGCGACGGACACGTACATTCACAACCGACAACCCGTGCCGGCTGCCGCCTGCAAAAACTCGCTGCGACTTGTGCTAAACGGGCCCAAAGCCCCAAACCAAACGTTGCCAGCATATGCTTTAACTAGGCTCAGTTGATGCCATAATGTTTTTGTTTCATTAGTTGCACAAGCTGACTGGATTAATAGCATAATTAAGAGATAATTAACGTGACTTAAAGATTTATTATTATCTATTAAACTATATTAAGAACTAAAATGGTAAATAGTATGTGCTAAACTATTTTTAAGATAATTAAAAACTTTGTTAATATTTTTTCACTATCATACTACTCATCCAACGTTATAAATACAGTCAACCAAACAACGTCACAATAGATACAGGCTGTCAGACCCACCCAAACCAAACAAACTACACTTGTATCTTAGAGTATGTTATTACGTGTTCAGACTACCATTTTGCAATGACCAGGAGATCTTTCACTTTGTATTTTGTAGTTAACTGTGCGTCATGTCTTTCAGATGTACGGTGCAAGGCCTGTAAGGAGGTGGGTGCAGAAGAATGTGGTGACAAAGCTATCTGAGATGCTAATTACAGGAGAGGCTGGAA
>KE373140.1:191265-206267 GCA_000418225.1 Zizania latifolia | reverse complement strand
AGGAATTTTGCTGACTTAAGAGCACTGCCAAGATCAATTGGAAATCTTGAGATGCTAGAGGAGCTAGACATAAGCAGTAACCAGATATGGGTACTGCCAGATTCATTCAGGTGTCTTTCCAAGCTTCTTGTATTTCATGCTGATGAGACTCCACTGGAAGTACCACCAAGAGAAGTTGTAAAGTTAGGGGCTCAGGTATGTATCATACTGCTGTTCTGCCACATTTGCTGACATAGTCCGGTGCTTTCTTTAAATGATTAATGATGTTTTCTCCTGCATGTCAGTCTGTGGTCCAGTATATGAATGATATGAATGCTGCAAGAGGAACGAACCAGAAGAAAACAGACGTGGAGAGCTTCTGGACCTGGCTCTTCTCACTGATTGGTTGTTGCAAAAAGGACCAAGAACTGGGATTGACTCCAGTATAACTGAATCATTTTATCTGTCTGTGTCTGATGAATTATTTATGGTGTTGGTCTTAATCCATCTCTCAGGTCAGCAATGAAAGGAGACATGGATAGCGTGTGGTTCTCTCTCTTCTTCATCATCATCTAGTTTTTTTCCTTATTCATCGTGTATATATATGTATTTAGTTTTGTTATAAGGTCCATCCTTAGTTATGCAAAAGCTATTTAAGATTCACTTGTATATAACTTCATGCGTATGATAGCATATTACTTCCATCAAATGAAATGTGTGCCTGAAATTTCTGTTCATTGTCTAACTAGCACTAGGGGACACGTTTGACATCCATGTTAAGAACTGTCCCTATACTGTAACAGCAAGCATAATATGTTCGCTTAAAACTGCCATATTCAAGTTACTGCTTTTGCTCTTGTCTTGGAAGTGTGAGGTAGCATGATGATCTGTCTGGTACGCAAGTCCGATTACTATGAGGGACAAAATACTGACTTTAGTCTTTGATTATACTCTTTATGCCAATGTGCCAAACCTGAACATATCGTTTTCATGTGTCTAATATGAACTGAATAATATACAACACATTTTTTATTTGCTAATATCATTCTGTCACAGAACAATCCATCATGCATAATCTATCTTATGAAAGTGTTTCCTCACTGTGCCTTCCCTGACTAAGATTCAACTTGTACATCTGAATATCTGATTTATAGTGGCATTTTGTTCCACAGCAGGAAGAGTCAGAGATACAAGGAGGGTAAAGCGATTCAGAAAGCTAGTAATCAGATGTGCGAGTGAGTCAACGGAGATCCACAAGGTTTCTTTTCTGTACTTATTTAAGTATATTATTTTAAACCACAACTTTATTTGTGCTCTTTGTCGCTTTTTTTCTTATGCTGTATTTGACTTACTGTGCCAATGTCAAGAGAGTATTAATTTTGCATCTCTTCTATATTTTGAAAATAGAGAGGTCTGGTTCATCGAATTTTTTTCAGAAATCTAGAATACAGAAGTAACAACATGGTCCTGATGATATCAAATCTAGATTGCGATTAGATGTATTCCGAGGTCATTTAAGTTGACTATGTGGCAGTTGATATCAAAACTACAGACTTGTGGCTCCATCTGAGCTGGCTGATACATATCTGGTGTAGAATAGCTTTTGGTTGCATCAGCAGTCAGTGTCATCCTTGACCAAAGCGTTACTTGCGCGCTCTCCTTGAATAACCATATTCTGCCTTTTTAGTCCGATGGATTTACTAGTCTAAACACGGTTTGCGGCTGAGTCATGTCAGTGGGTTGAAATCTTTGATTCGTTGTGTAGATAAACCATAAATTCCATCTCTCTTGCTAAGCGACAATAATTAGGCCACAATTAGCTGACATCAAGCCATTTTCATTTTCCCCCGATGAGACATCAAGTCATTTTCAGTGTTTATATTTGCTTATTGTATTTAACTGTAACTCTGTTGCATGTCATTTAATTATTACACATGTTCGGAAAGCAGTTACGGGCGAAGCATAACATGTTGTTTTGTATTTTTGGCATCACATTCACAGGGGTGGAGCTCCAGAAGAACGGAAGCATCCAGCGAAGGGATTTTATGCATGGAATGGACCCCGAAATGGGCGGAAAACACGATCGAAATCATCGAAATCAAGGAGAATGGACTACGAAAAGGCTTGGATAACGTAGGTACAGGGTAATGGGCATTGTAATCCCCAAAAATTCCCCGCTTTAGCCTAACAAGGATCATATGTTGGGCTTCAAGAGGGCCCTGATTTTTTTGACTGACTTCATATAAAGTAAATGATGGCTGTATATAGTCCTTAGCGTTCTACTTTAGGCCTACCTCAGTTTTTTCGACCATAAATGAGAATTTGCTTTAGCTTTGCTTTTGCAAAAGGCTCGTTATTGGGCCGTGCCTAAGCTGAAGTTTTGCTGGGCTGTAAATAGGCCTTTACCTTTTCTATTTTGGGCGGTATATAGGTCTGTAACTATTGCGTAATTCGGCCGCAAAAGGTCTGTATGATGTACACCTGTCAAAATTCTTAGGGTGGTATATCGCTCATAAATTGCATACAATCTTAATCAATCAAGTTTACCTCAACCTGGTATTACATGCGCCATTATAACAAGTTAAAAGCTGAATATAACCTATCCTGAAAAAAAGGACCCAGCCTTTTGGGGGCCTATTCTGAACCAATATTGTAGGTTGAGCAGAAAGTAGCTTTAGTGCCTGACACATTCACGGCTTGATGAAGAAATCACCAATATGTCATGAGAACCATCAATAAAATCCCATAACATTTTCATGGACTTGGTAGTAGGAACTAGGAAGCAGCAATGGCCAAGAGAGACAACAAGAAAAGTATCTCAAAGAATAAAGGTCACAAGAGTATGAAGTTTGCTATGAAGTAGTGACTACAGCTCATTCAGTAACAGAACATCATTAGATACAGTGGTCTAATTTGACAAGGATACACAATGGTCTAAATTGAAAAGGAGAGGCCTAAGATGACATAAAAGCAAACTATTGAAAACATTCTGGTTTATATGCTACATGTACATAGTTTGGAAAAACTTGGAGACCAGCTGAAATAGAAACTAAAAATACTGTAATATATGTAGCATACGGGAGTTATGAAGCATTTAGTACCATAGCTACAAATGGACCAATGACAGAAAATATAACCCTTTATTTTCTCTGAAAATAGTACACGGCAATTTGGTAATTGGTATAAATAAGCTAACAGTTAATGATAATGCCATCAACAAAAGAAAGCTGATAATGAAAGGAGTTGCAAGAGTTTACACAAGCATAATAGGGAACTAGAAAAACAAAGGAGATTACAACAAAAAATAACCCAAACCTTATGATATCATTCTGTACTATCTTTCAAATTACTAACAGATTACTGCCTAGTCTCCAAGACATCTATGTTACTCTGATAAGTAGTGCTCTTAATGAGGTTCTGATATTCTGGTACCTCGTACCTCCTTGACCCAACTGAACACGCATCAGAATACTAACTACTCAATATTAATATAAAACAGGAGAATTTGTCTCTTCGACTGTACAGATTAATTTGTACAGGATTGAGTGCTCAATGCTCAGCTCGTACATCTTAAAAAGGGCTATGTTGTTATTACCTAAGTGAATGAGCAACTGATGAAACTGTGAGCTGTTATAGCATTTTTCTTTCTCGTGGTTTATAATAATGGCAATGCAATATACAAATTACCCTCATGATCAATAGTCAAGTGTGGATGTGCCAATGTCTTATAAAAGCATCTCCAATAGGCTTTAAGCCTGATCCCAACATCCACATAGGAAGGAAAGAGGGGGAAAGGAGAGGCACACGCTGCATAGAGAGGATCCTATGCTCTTTTACATGTTGAATTTTGTCAGAGTGACTGCATGGGTAAGGAGGAGAAAAAAGAGCATAGTAACATACATGGAGGGTTGGCCAAGTGGCAAAATGAGTATTTCAACCACTGCCATCTCCACTAGTCTGGTGGAGATGCCCCAAGTAGCAAAACTCAGTTATTATCTACCACATAATTAGAATGAACAATTAACGATTTTATCATATCCACTAACCATTACCACACTCAGCAATCATTAGCGAACTATCAACACCTACCTTATATATGAATACAGTTTCCAAGGTGAGGCTTCGAGTCCCTTCTATCGAATGCTCACGTCTTCTATCAACACCTTCCAAATACATAGCAGGGAAAACAGTGCAATAAGCTGCCAAATGTAAGCAAGCATTTACAAGATGACATAGGGTTAAAAATCGTACCACACAATAACATGCCAAAAAAAGCTTCAGTGCTTATGAGATGGAAAGCTGGTCCATAATTCCCAAATCCTGCATGTCAAACTGATATGCAAAATGCAACAAAAACCAGCAATGATCACCAAAGAAGCTGAATAAATTTGCGATTATTGACAACAAACACTAGTAGCTGCATATGTTTGTTATGAACAGACATGCAAATAGGGGTAGATTTAAGGATTCCTCTGCTAGAGTAATTGCCAATTTAACCATGAAAAAAACTTGAATTTATCAAACTTCACATTCTGATCTATCCTTTATGTCATACCAGTCCATTTGGGAACTAGAAACACCATATATCACACAAAATGAAGCAGACTAATACCATCACCAGACCAGCATCACTAGCAACAGCAGCAGATGCATAGAATAGTGAAATAAACCCAAGGTCCAAGGTTTTCATAACTTAACAGCTATACCATGCTACTACCCTGTCTAAACTCCATAAAGTTAAACAAAGCACAAAACTGTACACTCAAATATCTAGAGAAGCAGCGAGGTATTAATGCCAGGCTTCTCTGGCAGAAACTGCTTCATCTCAAGAGCCTGGTTCCCATTCACTACATCAGGGAGCCCAAGAGATAAAGATAACGGGGGTCCATCACCTCCTGTATCAGAACAGGCAATATTGTTCTTCTTTGTGGCCATAGATAGGGACAGTGACAGTAGAGGGGAAGAACCCTCTTCCTTCAATGATGCCTTACTCAGACTATTATGAGGTTCTGGAGAACCTTCATCATCTGATGATAGGACATGGATGACATGATCAACGATTGGTTTAGATGGAGGACAGGGGTCTGCTGGAACCCTGCAAACATGTTGTACATCGTTTAGTGAAGTATCCCACTCAACTGGCAAGGGATGTATCTTCAACAAGCTTTTGCTATTCAGTTCATCATCTCCTAAACGGCAAGTAGAGTATTTTCCATCAGAGGTCTTTTTCCGTTTGTAGATGGAGCTAGAATCACGCGTAATGAAGTCTGCCTTTGAAATTGAATCACTTGGATCATCAGAACGCATTGGTCTGACAGGACGTCGTAGGGATACTTCTTTAAAGGACACGACTGCCTGTGTCTTTGCCAATATCTCATCAGAGACTGATCTGGTTGCACCTGCATGCTTCTTAACACAGCGTGGAGCTTCATTCTTACTAATGCTCTCCTCTTCCTCCATGTTGTCCCTACCTGGTGGTCCTTTGTCACCTGAAATGAACAAAACAGAATATGTAAGGAAAACAAAGAGAAAAGAAAAAAATGTAGCCTCTATCAGTAACTTCATTGCATTAAAAGGTATCAGCACCTATTGTATCACTTGGATATTCTGGTTTGATGTTGAGACCTCCTTTTGAACTTGTGGGAATATGAATTCCATAGGGAACTGCAGTAGGACTTCCCAACAAAATTTTCCCAGTACCTGCAATTTCTGGATAATGTATTTCACATGAGTTCAGCTTTTTATCCTCAGGATTGGACCTGGACAAAGTTTCATGGTCTACAGATGCACCACAGTTCTCCGTCTCCAACTCAAGCAATACAACTGGATCACATAATTCATCAGCAGGGCACTCGTTCAAATCTATACACAAAGACTGGGGAATCTTAGGGCAACACACAAGTTGATTAACAGGTCCATTGATTTGTTCTAATGAACTGTGATCCATCCTTTCAAAAAGTAGCTCGGTTGAGCTATTTTTTTTCCTGGCATAAAAGATGCCCCAAAAGTAAAGTAAGCCATTCCACCCTGGAAAGCATTGGATTGAATCAATTAGATGAGTAATCCAGCCATTTTTCAAACAATAACATGACTACATTAGCTAAGATAAGCCTTACATCGAATCTTCTCGGGCAGCTTATTGGATGTAAAAATGAGAAGTTCAATACCACTAATATTAGTTCTGAGGGACAAATCTCCAGCAAGCATGTTTTCCAAGAGTTTCCCATATGCTCTTTCATAACTGAACATAGGATAAAGCAAATTTCAGCTTGCTTAGGGTAATGTTATCTTTCATAGCTTGCAAATAAACTGGTGAAAAATTGAGCATTACCTTTCAACATCCTTAGCAAAGAAAAAAAGTGCAATGTTATCTTCATTCGGCCTCACTTCCCTAAATTGCAGTGGCCATGAGGAATGCCATGGAACTTCTTCTAACTGAATTCGCTGAGGTAATTGCTTGACTATTTCAAGTACTTTGGGCGAGGCACAGGTAGATAAGTGGCCCTGGAACCCATCATACATTTCAGGAGAGTTTCCAGGTCTTGAAACCTCAAAGATACCTCTGAAATAAAACAATATATATGTAAACATTTCATTAATTGGCCACACAGGGGGGAGAGGAGAGGAAAAGGAGAGAGGGCATACTGCCAGTTGTAAGTCTGCTGTGGAATAACTAAAGCTCTAAAAGAGCTACCAACAGTAGAAGATTGATCAACAAAAGCCTGCTGCTTTAAATTCAAACAATTCAATTTATTGTCAGGGTTGTGTAGATTATGAACCATTAGAAGACCTTGTGAACTCTCAGGTAGTATTTCTTTGGAAGCCTGAATCGCCACTGCACTTTCACTGGAGTTGTTTCCTGTGCTCTCCACAGTCAAATGTTGGTACTGTACCTCTTCAGGAAGCAAATCTTCTGAGGCATTTGCTCTTGGTATGACCTTTTGCAACTCTAATTCACAAGTCATGGGAGCACATGGCAAGGAAAGCACCTCAACTTTAGCTGGCATTTCATTATCATTATTCACCAACATTGGTGGAGTTTCACATGCACCATCTTCTGTGGTTTCGTTTTTGACATTATCCATTGGAATTGGTGGCTCAGATGCCTTCACTGCATAAACATCTTTATCAGAAATAACCCCTGTATATGTCGGGTGAACAGCAATGCCTTGCTTCTCACTTTTAGACAAAATGGTTCTATGTTTCTTTTCAATAATACCTATTTTTAATAAACCATAAAGGAAGTTTGTCAGAAGCCAAACGTTAGTTTCTTTTATAATAATTACTAAGAAATGAGGAGCTTACCAGGTTTTTTGCTACTTTTAAGTATGCTTGGTCCAGGCCTTGGACTGTCCTGGTCATTTCTTCGATCCCCTGACTTCATTGAACTTTCAGGCCTCAGTGATAAAGGGATGCTTGGTTTTTGAAGATTAAATGAAGCCCTCCTTTCTAAATTTGGTGGTTTCACAGGCTTCAATATTCTAGGTGTTTCATTTTGAAATGACTGCTTTTGTTTTGATGAACTTGAGTCTTTGCAAACTGAAGCATCATGCTTAAATGATCCAGATTTCATAACTTTTCTGATGGACCCCTGTTCTCTACAATCTATTGGGGAATGTTTTGCAGGCTTCAGCTTGCTTGCAACAGGTTCAGCTAATTGCTTGACCTTCGGTTCATTGTCGGAGTTATTGAAAGACGGCTGCTTTGTTAAAAGGCCTAGAAGATCAAGCAAAGGGGTTAGCAAAAGTACCCAAAAAAGAAGATAAATAATTCATTTAAAATAAAATACCAACAAACTTTGCCCAAACCTCGTGGAGAAGGAACTGGTGTTTTAACATTGGCCAAGCTTCCCAAGGAATATGACCGAGATAAGGTTAGAGAACTATTAATCGCTTGAGTCATCATTGGAGCATTATCACGTGACTTTAAACTTCCCTTATTAGAGTTTTTACACAAGTTCTCCCTAGAGGGCACATCATGTTTCCTAGGGCTGTCCGTCTTGAAGATCCTGGAATTAGAGGATAATGTATTCTCTGCATGTCTCTTGCATGATTTAGGTGGACTTCGTGCACCTTCATTTGATAGAGGTGATTCCGTATCAGTGGCAACTCGCAACTTCTTACGGTTTAACAACACTTCTGAACTTCGATTCTTCTTGTCTAAGCTTCCAGATGTTGGTGTGCTACAAGTGGACTGACATGCTTCCATGCCAGATGTAACAACTTGCAACTTCTCATGATTTCCCGTACTTCTTGAACTTTTATTCTTAACATACAGTCTGTCAGCAGTTGGCGTGGCACACTTCACGTGCCGTGCTTCTGGCTCAGTTGACACTACATGCAACTTTTGATTGTTACCAACCAAGAGATCAGTTACTGGTGTTCCATTAGTGATTTGTTGATTGTCCAAATCAGTCACAGCAACCTTCAATGTCTTAGGGTTGTTCATACTTTCTGAATGTCGGTTCTTTCCATCCAAAATATTAATCTTTGATGTGCTGTCGTTGCTTCTTGTTTGGTTTTGATCTTCTTTAAGATAGCATTCTTCACATAACCAATTACCATCTGGAACTTTCTCCAACTTCACTCGCATGCAATAACTAGTGAACAATAAACACAATTCAAAAGCTAGCATATGACAGCATATACATTTATCACACAAAGTACGAAGCAATTAAATTATAAGCTATGAGCCAGCATGCTAGCCCACATAACCAATATGGTATTTCCCTTTTATCAGTACACTCCAACGAAATTAATATTATGTAAAAACCATCGAAAGAACTAGCATTCAGCATAAAATCATTAGTTTAATGCATCACAAGAATAGAACCCTAATAGATTATATTTTATAAGTACACCTAGTTTCAATCATATAGTAGGATATTCTGTCATTGACATATATGTTTCAAAAGAGTGATGTGGATGATATTAGTCCTTGATAAGCTAGTTTAATTTGTGCACACTGCAGACAGTTCATGTATTCAACAAACACTACTTCCAGTGTGAAGAAATAGCTGTTACCTATGACAACATATCATATTCTTAGGAAGTAATACAAAGCAAAATGGTTAGTAACTTACGTATGCTCTGCCCCCTCAAGGCACCTAGTGCATGTAGCCAGAAGATATTCCCTACCAACATCTCCACATATATCACAAACGTTAACCTGGGGTACAATGCACATAAATTTTATGAAACAATGAGAAAACATCATTATACAGATGGAGAGAAGGCCTTGTAAATAAAAGTGCCATATAAATTCTATTATCCAATTATATTAAGATATGAAACCAATTTTTAAGAAGGCTTGCTTTTAATCAGAACATGGTATATGCAAAAGCATATAATATTTATAAGTAGTAAAAAAAAGTAAACATCACTTTGTGTTTCCAGATTTTGGAACAGTAAAAGGACAGCAATGAACCTTCATGTTACAAACTTCCGTATCAAATATTGAAGACTGGTTATCACGTGGGTTCATGCAAGAATTAGATTCTGAACTTTAAGTTATACATCTCTACAGACATTTCTAAGCATTTGTACTTAACCCTGGGTTGAGAATCTTCTGATCCAAAACTAAAAGATCCCCAGTGGGCAGTGCTTGATGATGGTAATTTTTATTTCAGGTATTGCACAGAAGACAATTTATTTAAGTTAAAACTTCACCATAAAACTTCACCTGTTCAAGCTATCTTTCACATGAAAAGGTGAAACATTAGCGTTATCTACAAATAAGCCAGGCATTTAACTAAGAAGCAAATGAAATGAAGCTCATCTCATGTTCTAAAAGGATTCCTATTCATGGAACATGCGATGGTAAGAAAAATGTGTCCAAGACCAACCAAACCACAGCAATATGTTACACTTTCAAGTCTCAATCAATCACCCCAAACATACCTCCAACATTTTTTGTATGGTCATCAACCCTAGTGTAAACTAAAGTCATTTTGCATAGAAACACGCTATAAAAGAATTACAATTCGAAGCAGCGCACTGTAGAACAAACAGAATGGGTCAGGAATACACTTACATCTATTAAGCCTTCTGAATTCACAGAGTCTGTCACAACATCATTCTGCATATTCAACTTTCTAGCACTAGATGTATCCATTGAACAATTTTGCTTCTGGTCTTGTTTATCATCGTCATTCCTCATAACAGTGTCATTAGATTCGATGTGAACATGTTCCAAATTTCCTTTCCTTGAGCATGAGGTGCCATTTTCAAGATTCTTCATCAAAGATCCCACTTTGATTTTATCCCTGTTACTGGTACTGCAACTAGTCACCATGGTGTGCCTGTCACCACCAAGCACAGAAGGATCTTTTTTCCCTCCAAGTGAGTGTTCTATGCTCTTGATTGAAATAGAAGCTTTTTCACAAGGCTGATGGGCTAAATTATCTTGTGAATTCCCAAAATCATGTGTTGGTCTCTTAGGAGATAATCCTTGTGTCGCACTAAGTGTGGATTGAGTCCGCAGCAGCTTTGTGGTCGCAAAAGAAGGAGAATCACCAGGCAATGCTCTATCAGATGAGCTACGGGGCATAACATGAACATCAGATCTCTTCTTTCCTGTAGATTCATTGTCACAATAATTCCATAGTCTGTTGTGGCTGGCAATGCCATTGTCCTTACAGTTAACAGTAAGACCACGGCTTGATGCAGATGTAGATAGTTTACTCTTTTTCTTATCTGACAGAAGTTTTCCTACTGTTGATACACCGGTAACACAAGAGTTGCTGTCATCATGGCATTCTACTCTAGGTGATCTAGAACCATGATTTAATAGCCTTCTACGTTTTTCTGGCATGTCAACCTCCAAATCTGCTGCAACGTATGATCTTGCCATCACTTTATTTTCACCATTTTCAGAATAGGAAGCATGACTTGAGGTGGCACTGAATTCATCGTCATTTTCTCCTCCCTTGCCCTTGCTATGGAGCCCTTTATCGCGACGAACAAACAAACTGTTTTTTGTTTCTGACCTTGCACAGCATGTTTGAGATGATCCACAGTCCATATTTGAATCAGTGAGTGCAATATTTCTGTGAAGGCACGAGGAGCAAGGAGCATAACAGACATTACAAGTGCCAGATTCTGCCTTCACACTAGGGCTGCCGACTGGTACTTGTCTTTTTCTTGATGTAGGCTTCTCCTGGAAACAGAGAGAGAGAGAGAAACAAGATCAGCATTCAAAACAATTTTTGTGAGCAGCACAACTGCAGAAACACAACAAATATACATGAAGACCTCAAGCACACACTTCTGATGGATGTGAAAAGAGCACAACAAGCATTTACAAAATAGATAGTCTCTAAAGAGATAAAAGGATGAAATTGTTTTCTCAGAAACATTGTTAAGCCTGGAGAATTAGACTACTCGAAGCTATTACATTAAATTGATGATTGATAATCCAGAAGCACTTAACTAGAATGGACTGTTTAAGGAGAAAAAAGGCAACTGCCAGCATTCTCCAACAAGTCATTACAGCAGGTGAAATCATGACGAGCATCAATCAATAACATAAACAAAGATGATTAAAGTTCCACGTTAATCCACCAAGTAAAGAAAGGTCACCAAGGAGGCGTTCAAGTATTTTTCAAGTCATTTCCCAAATGAGAATAAGTCATGCGAAAAGCAGGAGCTGCACTACTCACATATTCATATACCCTTATTCTACAGCATTATGGGATCAGAATCACCTCCAGGCATCTATTCCAGAACAGCTAAACTGCTGTCCAAAAGCATGTTAGGATAGACGAATAATCTAGAGTAAACTCGTAATTTCTCCCAAGTGGCCATCAGATGATCAGACAAACAGGCGTATTTCCACAAAAAATTCTGAAAGCAGCAGAATATTTCCCAAGCATATACAAGGAAAATCACACCTCTAATGCTCACCTCCATCTTGGAGACCACTTCACGATTTCCCAGCTCCTCCACCCGTCGTCCGCCACCGCGCCCCTCCGCTGATTCCTGAACGGCACAAACACAACAGATCAAAGTTGAGCGCATTAATCAGGAAAGCCTTGAAAACTGTAACCGCAAAATTGCATCCATAGCCCACCAAATCTCTGCGATTGGGTCATAAACCAATGCGAAAATAAACTCAGAAGCTTAGGGGAGAGACGAAATCGAAGGATTCGATCAATTCTGATTCGCCTCTCGCAAAACCGCGTCGCCTTGGAACGCCTCCCAAAAAAACAACTCGGCGAAACAATTTGCAGGCACGCACAACAAAACGTCGAATCGCCTAAGCCTATCTCCACCAATCCCACCCCGTCCAATCCCTAATCCGCACGGGGGAAGAGGAAACCCGCACCACCAACAATACGGGAAGCGCCAGCAGTAAACGGGGATATAGGCATATAGGAGGAGGCGGCGGCGGCAGACTGGGGGCGCGGCACGCGTGACGTACCTCGGGGAGCGCGAGATCCTTGTGGCGCGCGCGATCGTAGAGATCCCTAACGGCGCGCTCCTGCGGAGCCCTCATGCCCACTACCCCCCGCCGATCGGACACACACTCAAGGCCCCTCCCTACATCCCGTCTCCGAGGAACGCGGCGGCGAGCGGCGCCCCACCCTCCTTACTCACCGCGACGGGTATCTAGGGTTCCGATGGGGACGGGGCGGCTGCGGACGGATGCGGCGGGGGTCGCTGATGGCGCGGAGAGGAAGCAGCGCAGCGCGGCGGAGAGGAGGAGAGCAGAGGAAGAGAGAGAGAGAAGGGGCGGAGCAGAGTAGTACTGGTGCTTTAGAAATTTGGAGTCGGGGCGTACGTGACGTGACGGTGACGCCACGGGAGAAAACAGAAATGGAAGGAAACGGAACGGCGACGACGATAATGAGGCGGAGATATTGAGATGTTTACGGTGATTTCACTGGATGGATCATCGCTACCTACAATTCATGCGGGGAGATAAGTGTAGAAGAATGAGTTTAATGGTAAAAAATTAATAAATCGCTTTAAAATGATTTTTTTTTTAAAAGATAATGTTTGAGAGTTTGAAAAAATACGAGACATAAGACGTACGTTAGGTGTTCCGTCTGCAAGCATCATCAACTTATAGAAAAAGAAAAGCGACCAGGAGAACACATTAACAAAAAAAGTCCATAGCCTTTATAAAAGAAAATAAGAGAAAACTTACAAAAAACAACATCAAGCATCAAGCATCGTCAAGAGCACTCACTAACCAACAAGAACATGGAGAATATAGACAACATTTACGCCAATGGAGCCGGCACCTACACCGACACATGGCAGTCTGAGGTTGTGCCAAACATAGCGGCGTAGGATGGGGTGGAGTGCAGCAGTGCGGGGATGAGCGGAAGTGGGAGGGAGGCCGCCAGTTCTGAGAGGCTGTAATATATCTAATCCCTTAATATCTACCTAAGACGAAGACGAACAAGCCTTATATACAAGATTGCAAGATCATATTTGTTACGTTTAGTATGAAATTATAATAATCTAGCTTATTAATTAAAAAGTTTATTGCATCTGTTTATTGTAATTTGCAACCCAAACTATAATAATCCATACCGGCAATAATTTTAAATTATCGAATAATTCATAACTTATTTTCCTATGTACTATTATAATCTCCACTTATATAGATTACTATAATTGTAAGTAAAAATAAATACTAAAAAGTTGTAAGATTACATGAGTATGATATAGCTGGTAATAAATGGAGTTAATCTCTTCGTGATTTGCTTGTCTCCCTTCTTTTGGTAGGCCACTGGACTATTTAAAACGTAGATTTGGATATGCTTCTAATTAATGGAATTAATCATGCTTGCCTGTCTATGAGAATGGCGCCTCTGCTAATAATCTAAGCGTGACTAATAATTTCCCTTTAAAAAAAATTCTTAGATGACATTGGACCGGGTCAGGCTAAGCACGGCTACGATTTTACGAGCCAAACGTGTCTGCCTCCAAATCAAGAACGTAATGCCAGTTCCATAAAATGGATCGAGACGTATATATGGATTATACTGTATACAAATATAATACTCGCCGACAACACGTAATGGCAGCAATGCCAAGTTGACGATATCATCTCCCATCGATCGAATGGCGAAGAAAATCGAAGGCAACGTTTACGTACGCTCGTGTCGTCTTGTGACACATCTTTGATTTTTTTTGTGTGTGTTTGTCTCGTTTTCTTCAGCATGCAAGCGACGTACGTTATGTATGGTCCTGATAAATACGTACCGTACACACTGTTGACTGTTGGTGCCGCACCTACCTTAGGTGTATCGATCCCTCTCCATGTATGTGTACAGAAACTAGGTACGTATATACATATGAAAACAAAAGTAGCTAGGTACTATTCGATACAGTCCCATATTTAGAATTTTTTTGAAGCTCATCTAACTTAACTTTAAAAAATTCTAGATCTGGACTGTAAATAAATTAAGGACATTTAGTTGAGTAATCTAGTTTTTATTTTAAACTAATAATAAAAGATTAAATTAAATTATTATACTATACAAAATAATTACATATTTTTTGTAATTATTTTGTATAGTATAACTATTATTACAAGATTTACCTATTATTAACTAACTAATTAAAAATTTACAGGTTTTTTTATAGTAGTTTGATTATAATTCAATAAAGTAAAACCGTCTCCCGCCATGGCCGGTAATGGCCAACGAAATGACGTGCGCAGGCACGCGTGTTCCACTGTACAAATTATATTTCGACTTCGCGTGCTTAGAAGAAAACTGCGATCGTTTAACCTTTCGTTACAGGGCCAACTAATCCGTAATATCGACGTAAACAAAATGGCCGCGTACGTTACGTACGTAATTCGTATATATGGCTAGCATAGCACGCATGCATTATATGGAACAAACTGTTAATTACCGGCGCGTGAAGGGTAGTGCATCCGGCCATGTCACGTGCATGGGTACGTACGTACGTACACGTGTCAGCAAACACTTTTCTTTACCGCTATGCTACTTGTACCTTTGCAAGGCATCTTTCACCGAAGCAGGAGATTAAGGTCTCGTTTGA
>KE373140.1:162198-174314 GCA_000418225.1 Zizania latifolia | reverse complement strand
TTGACTAGGCCGGCAACCTCACCTCACCTCAAAGGCCTGTCCTTTCCTTTCTCCCCCTCTCACCTCAACTCTGCAAAGCCACTTGCAAGATTAGCTGCGAATTAAGCAAGAAACCTCTCCCAAAACCACTCCTCTCCCATGGCCACGGTGACCTTTTTAAAATTTGGAGCAGAGAGAGAGAGAGAGAGGAGCGCGGAGGCAGAAGAGAAACGAGAGATTATTAGGTGGAGGTTAGGAGGTATGACTGACTAGTAGCACAGCAGCTAGCAGATGAGGCATGCCACCATGCTCATCTCCTCCTCTCTTTCTCCCTTCACACCAAACGCCACTCGCTCTCTCGCTTGCTTCACATGCAATGAGAGAGAGAGAGAGAGCAGTAGTTTACCACTCGCCACTCCTATGCTACGCTATATTGCTAGCTAGGTGGAGAAGAAAGAGGAAGCAAAGCAGGAAGTGGAAAATAGCAGGGAAATTACTGGAAAGGAAAGGAAAGGAATTATTGAAAGGCAAAGCAACTGCTGCGAATAGTAGCGGTAGTAATGAAGGGGAGTGAGAAGAAAGGAAATTTGTTAGGCGTACACGTTAGGCAGAGCTACCTAGTGAGAGAGAGAAGACGAGTACAGTGAGTACTCCGTTACAGTAATAAATAAAAAGAAACAATAAATAAAAAGGGTGGAGATGAGATGAGACTTGAGAGGAGGTGGGGGGAGAGAGAGCTTTTTTGGCTGGGAGTTCGTGAAGATGCAAGTCATAAAACCACGCTCCCTTGCTTAATGCTTCCTTTCCCAACCTTTTTTTTACTTGCATCCACCGCAACACGGAGAAAGACGCACGCGATAGAAAAATTCAAAAGGGCTTTCGGCTCCTCTCTTCTTCGCTTGTCTTGTTGGTTTGTTTACTTGCTCCATTCAAAACAGGCAGCATTCAAAAGAGCTTTCGGTTGTTGATCCATATCAGGAACGAGCAAACAGCAATACAGTAGCACTATTAAAAAAAACAGATGCGAGAATTCGAAAAGAGAGTGGTGTGGTGTAGCGTATTGATGGCTCTTGGGGCAGGACTAGTAGTACCAGTCATGTGTGGTTACAATTTACAATAATTTCAAAAGGGCTTGTCTTTTTGGGCGTGCTTGCGGGAGGAATCAATCAAGCAGTTCAAATTGATCCTTTTTTTCCTCCTTCTTTATCCTTTGGCGGTCTCGCTTGCGCCATCTCGCCTCTTTTCGATTTCGGCCGGCTCCTTTTTTTTCACACGGAGTGCTGCTACGGACGGGCACGTGGCGGCTGTGCTATTGGGCAGGCGGCCGTGCCGGGCCCGCGTGTCGGCGACCGTGGGTAAGGATGTGTCGGTGAGCAGTGGGGTGGCGGTGCAGCGAGGCGCCAGGATTCCAGGCCGTCACGTGACCGTCTCGATATCTCGTCGCTCCCGAGAAATTTATGTGGGACCCGCCCCGGTTTCCGAGGGCTGACAGCTGGCTGGGTCTCGTGCTTGGGCCGGGCCTTTTTCTTGCTGCAACCCTGAGACCGGCTTATCCAGCCGGTCCGGTCCGGTCCGGTCCACGGATGATGTACGGTCGCTTCTGCGTTGACCGGCACGCCACGTCCAAGCCCAACCCAACAAACGACAGACACGACGACGGCATCATATCAGGACAACAATCATTCATGAAGTGATGCAGATGCCCCTCTCAGTCTCTGTCTTTGGTTCCTTGCTCTCTTCTTTGAAATGAGAGGTGATTGTTAAGATGAGATTCTGAAGAGGGGTACTCTTCTGCTCAGCGTGCCGATGTATATTATCCACCGTTGCAAAAGCAGAAGAATGGACGATGCAGCTAGCTACAATTTCTTCTGGACGACGTAGCAGCGCATACTGATAAATTATCACCGCATCAACTCTGGAGTTTCGTGTCATCAGAGGCAACGGGAAGAATTACTGAATAATACTACTCCCCAACTAGCACTGATAATTCAAAACCTGCCTATCTATCTACTCCTAGCTGTTTTGCTGGTTTATGCTACTGTACCCCTTAATTAATTCGATGATGAATAAGCGTGCATGTATGCATGAGCAGGCAGCATATATATGCAACACGGACAAGGGGAGCTAGTTTTAATGCGATCCAACTGTGGACGAGCACTGGAATCAATGCGGTTCCAACGCGGCGATGCATGGAGCTATCTAGGCCTCTAGAGCGATCCAGGCATCCAGCTGACTGCATCGAATGCATCGATCACCAGCTGCAGCGAGCATGCATGAGGAAGGAAGGGACGGGAGCTAGCAGTAGCATGCGTACACAGCAGGGTCCCCTCACTTCACATCACATGCATGCATCCGTGCATCGGAGAATTGGACATCGATATGGAGGAATCCATATCCTATCGTAACGATATTCCTACTCGAAAACGAATGCATGCACAGTCGCCTTTCACAGCGGTTGCGATCACGATACTATGGCACCAATCGCACCATTCCGTCGCAGTTATAGGCTTTATTTTCTTATTTTGTAAAAAAAGTATTTATTGACCTAAATATTCTAAAATGTGAATGGTGAGGATCATCTAAGAGTAGCAAATGATAATTTTTTTCAAATCTAGATAGCTAAGAATCCCTTCCTCTTCTGCTCTGTTGCATGAGAGGAGAAAATTGATTATTTGCCATCTCGGCTTTGATTTTTTGCCACCCTCAACATTGACATTGATTTTTTGCCACTCACAATATTAACATATTGATTTTTTGCCATTATATCATTTTAATCAGTTTTTAATTCCTTTTCCTCTATTAATACATAGGAATTTATTATCTTACCCCTTCTCCATTGCAGCAGTCCTAAGCCCTGCTATGCGTTGCTTCCCTTGCTTGTTGCTGCGCACATGCATGCCTGTGCCTCCCTGAGCGCACGCGTGATGTGTTTGCTCTTCCAACTGAAAAGGCTTTTTAATAACGAAAATGTCATTCCAATCGGAAATCTGATCTCCCAAGTGGTCTAAAAAATAAAAAAACAGCAAAACTATCTTGCTGGAAAAAAACATATAGAAACTTGAGCAACATAACATCCCAGATTAGATCATGCGTGCTCACGGCCGCATACTAAGTAGTAACTAAGCATACTTCATGAGTAACTAAGCACGACCTAAAAGATAAATCAATTCCTCTCTAGTTCCTCTTCCTTTTTGGAGTCATTTTCTTTGTTGGCTGAGCGGCCTGAGCCTCATTGGCTGGAAATGAATTGGTCATGCTGGACTGTGTTGAACGGTCATCTCCAAGCAACATAGCAAGGCGCCTACATAGTTGAAAAAAATTATGTAATAGTTAATTTGAGGGTCACATGTAAATTGTTTATTTTGAAGCTTACCTTCTTATCACCATGCCTGGGCTATCCTGTAGTATTGCCTCCGAAAGTGTTCTTTGAGGTGTACTAGGTTCAGTTGGGCAAACTTTAGTGCTGTTTTTTCTAGGCTTCCTCTTCCTACAAAACATAACAAAATATTAAGTTTTGCAATAAGCATGCAATGTAAATAATTTCTATATAAATAATTACCTTTTTTTGTTCCATTCATAGGGCATTTGTAGCTAGCTTGTCCGTGACTTTTTTCACCGCATTGTAAACATGTGAATTGACCTCTGATCATATTTTTTTTCTTTTCATTGCCAGGTTTGCTACCGCCTTCAAGGCAGCCTTTGATTCTTAACTTCCTTTGCCTTCCTGCAGTTCTTTTTCCAAGTGGTGCCTCTACTTTATAGCCTTCAAATTCGAGTGATCCATGCCTTCATGCAGGTGGCTTAGGCGCAGGGGCTAGCAGAGGTGAGGAGGTGGGGAGCAGTGGAGAGAGGACTGTTCGTTGTTGGAGAAGAGAAGGGAAGGGAAGAGGCCAACGGGAGGAGCAAGGAAGGAGAGGAATCAGAGGAGGCAGAAACAAATCAGAATGAGTGCTGGGATTCCTCCGCTGCTGGAATTTCTTTCTTCTTTGTGCCGAGTATTGACCGTTGGCAGGGAGAAGCGTATGAAGTAAAAAAGGAGAAGGGGTAAGCTAGTAATTTCCCTATGTATTAATAGAGGAAAATAAATTAAAAACTGATTAAAATGATATAATGGCAAAAAATCAATATGTTAATATTGTGAGTGACAAACAATCAATATTAATGTTGAGGGTGGCAAAAAATCGAAGCCTATTATCGGAGATGACAAATAATCAATTTTCTCCATGAGAACAGCTATGCCTTGTGACAAAGCATTGAGCTAATGGAAGTATGCCCCTTGTGTTCTATGATTAATTTTTCATGCTGATCTGCAGCCTAATTTTGGATCAGTCAGTTGACAACAACAGGTCGACCATTAACCGATCTCAGAATTCTGTAGGTAGCTATCAGAAGCTATCGGCATTCCACGCATGGCGCCTGGAAAACGGGACAGGGGTATAACAGATTGGGCAGATCACGATGAAACCACGCTCCCGTTGAACAGCATAAAACTAAAACATACGTTACCACTGGAAGCGGATCGAGGACGCCGTCCATGGGGACGATGATCTGTTCGCGCAGCGCTCGAGAAGGTCCTCCTGCCCAAAATTCAGTAACAGCAAATGACTGGCGCTTCTCCGGTGAGGCGCGATCGAGGCGGAGGAGGATGGGAAGCCGACGGGTGCGGGTGCCTACCTGAGACAAGGGAGATGCGGACCGAGCTTTCCAGCCCGCCCGGCTTCACCAGCTTCCCCAGAGCCGCTCGCCGCCGGCGGTCCCAATTCTGTCCTCTTCTTTTTGGGAGATTATAAAGGATTTTCAGACATCACCAGAGCCCAGCCCATTAAGGCGTTAAGTTCAAGAAAACAAATAAACTTAAAAATAACTTAAAAAACTCATTGATATGTTTTATAAAATACGAGCCTGTTTTCTATACAATTATTATGATAATATCATTATTTGTAATATTTTTATGTTAGGTAAATTGGAGATAGAAATAAACTCGGAATGCCATACATGTAATATGGAGAAAATTGTAACCATGCCACTCTACTTCATTCGCTTTGTAAAAATATGTTCGATACAACACAATTGTAAAAACGCCATTTACTTTGTGTGCAGCTAGTAGTTTTATCCTTTTAGGCTTTTCCCTTATTTTAATTTTTAATCAAATAAACCATGTGAAATGGCGAAACTGTCCTTCTACGTATTTGTATACTCTTGATAAAAAATACACTCATGAATGTAATACGTACAAATACATAGAAGGACAGTTTCGCCATTTCACATGGTTTATTTGATTAAAAAATTAAAAATGAGGGAAAAGGCCTAAAACGTAAAACTACTAGCTGCGCATGAAGTAGATGACATTTTTACAATTACGTTATATTGGGTGGTATTTTTACAAAACGAACAAAATAGAGTGACATGTTACGATTTTCTCTGCAACGTGGGTTTTTTCAGCAATAAAATCCAACGTGTATTTATGATTTATTTTAAAAAATAAATTTTGCGTACTTAGTATATACTCCCTCCGGTACAAGAAAACTAGTTGTTTTGGCCTTGTGTTAATTGTACAACAAAATAAGTCGTTTGGTTATTTTTAGTCCAGGTTGGTCATGTTTGCCCCTCATGCATGCACACGATGTAATTAAGTTGGCTCATGCACCCACACTGTAATTAAGTCTCCGCAGCCTAAGGAAACTTCTCGCATCCATCTGCTAGTTATCTTCTCCACCTGCAGCTTGACTGCTTGCCTTCTCTACCCCGCTAGCCTCCTTCGCTGCTTGTCTTCTTCGCCCGAATCCATGGACGAGAACATTGGCAAGCAGCACGGCGTGGACGTCGGCGAGCAGATGGCCCTCGATGAGCAACACACCGAGCGCGAGCACCTCTGCAAGCAGCACGGCATGGAGGTCAGCGAGCAGCACGACGTGAACGCCGGCGAGTAGCACGCGCGAGTAAAAAAGAAGGTTCGTTGCTGCAGACTTCACAACGTGAAGACGGTGCCATGCTTCTGTCACAATCCATGCGAGCGATGTGGACTCAATTATTGCGAGTACACTATCTCAGCTTGGATTCATGGGCTTGAATACTTCGACTGTAGTACATTCATTCTTGATCTTATTGCACATAAGATGGATGGCAACACCATTTTACTATTGGAGCGAGTCCTCAATTTGCTTGATGAATTGGCCAATGGCAAGCGCAAAGTTGCCGAGACGGATGACTCCAACGATGTCCTGTTCGTAGTCAACTCTATGTCCAGTGGCACCGAAGTGCCCGACTCGCAAGAGGAAAACAAGCAAGACTACAGTGAACAAAATGCCCAAGGTAAAGAAAAAATGTTGTAAACACTTCTTCCAATCATATTGCATAGTACTGGCAAGATAACAAAGTTTTAAACATTTCTACATGCTTCATGCATCTAGCTTTGCCATTGCTTCAGCTACCAACGACTCCTCATAAGTGAGCTGCAAAGGAAGTTGGCCTTGTCTCTCTAGTGTTCCTTTCTTCATATGTGGTATTTTGTATCTATTTGAACCAGCAACCTTCATTGCCTCCTTCAAAACTAGTTGAAGTGTGAGATATATTCGGTTTGCTTTGTATGGGGAATACTCATTGAATGCCTATTTCAAGAATGAAACAAGTAATAGTGAGTAATATAAGATAGTAATGAATTATTTTAAGATAAGTCTTGTAGAAAGTTTACCTCTTGAACTATTGGAATAAGATCTTCAACCCTTTTTGCAACCTTCTTGTACTGAATAGATTGAATGGCACGAAAGAAACCTAAATCTAGTATGTTGAAATCCGGTGAATTAGCCGGTTGACAAATAAGTCGAATGTCAAAACCTTCTTGCTGGGCAGCTTTAGAAAACAGTGGATCACCAAGTTCCAAATGGGATGGCGCATTATCTTGTTGGATGTAGACTGGTTTGTTAACATCATTGCGTGGCCATTTCGCTCGAATACTCGGCAACACCTTCTCAATCATGAACTCCTGAATGACGTCTCTAGTAATTGAAGTGATGGGCTTCACTTCTAATGTCCCAGCTGGCCGGTTAATGCTACTTCTTTTAGCACGTTCATAAGTAACAAGAGGAAAACACCCAATTTTTCGGTCAAAAGTGCAAACTCCATTCTCAAATCTTGGCCGAGAAGTCGCACACAAGAACATCAGCTTTGGGATGTTGTTCTTACTCTTACAAGTACATAAAGTTTCATCCTCATCAAGAAGCAAGTAATACCTCTCAGATTTTCGAGTAAGAAAAAACCACTTCTCATCAATGAAGATATGGTCAAATAAACACTTAAACTTTGGATTATCATGCAAGCTTTCATGTTCAAGCATCTCCACACACCATTTTAGCCGAGCCTTCTTGTTTGCATCGGTTAAATATGGTTTTATACTATTTGTGTGTCTTTTGATATTTCCTTGTCGTATGTGTTTCAAAAGCGTGGTCTTGCTAATGCGAAATATTGCACTCGTATCTTGTAGGGTGGTTCTATCTTTCAGGGCAACATTGCGCAGCAGTTCCAAATCTACTGGAATAGGTTTACGGCCTGATCTACCTCTCTTTCTAGTAGCAATGTTAACCGGAATGCCTTGATCAAGGGAGCTTTTACCTTGGTCCCATAAACGCTGAACTGTGTGAATATGCACATCAAATTGTGCAGCAACTTCTCTTGTAACACGTTTTCCTAGCTTCCGATTTATGCTTCTAGCCAACAAGATTTGATACATTTGTTTTCTTACTTCTTCAGAAATATCTTTCCTCCTACCCTCAACGTCATGTTCTAGATGTGGTTCTTAGTTCAAGTCAAATCCTATTAAATAAATAATTAAAAATGATTAGAACCCTGCATGTCTTAGAAGAAACACTATAAAAAATGAGTGACTATGCAACACATAGTACCTGATAAATCTTCAAGTGGTACACCCTCAACATCATCTTCTAAATATGGTTCTTGGTTCAAGTCAAAGCCTATTTAACAAATGATTAGAAATACAAACTTAGAAGGAAACGATAGCCCACAATCATGTGTATCATATTTAGAATGCAACGCTCTAAAATTTCAGATCATGCAACGCTCTAAACAAATAAAAAATACATTAGAAAGAGAAGGAAGAAGCAATGCAGTACCTAACGAATCTTCAAGCGGTGCCTCAAAATTTAGATCAAAACCGCCAACACATTGCTCAGGTCTTACGTTGAATTCCATTGGTATTTTTCTTTGGTGCTTGGAATAGAATGAGCCAGAGAAGAGAGGGTGAGCGCCATTTAAATAGACGGAATGACCTGCTGGGAATTCATAACGACTTGGAAACGCGACAGTGCAAATGCCTACGCGCGCAAAAAATGCCAACGCACGAGAGATGAAATAACAAGCGCGCCATGCCAAAATGGGCTGCAATGCGCGCAGTGCAAGCATGCAAAAATATCGAGCGCCATACAAAACAGTAGCGAGGAGTGAGAAAGCGCCATGCAAAAGGCTGCAATGTGCGCAGTGGCAAAAAGGAAGAGTGCCATGCAAATCAGGAGTAAGAAAGCGTCATGCAAAAAAATCAGGACACGCATAGCAACACCAAGATTCAATCTCTGGCGTGTAGCTCGGAAGTTGGCGTCACTAACCGTTGAGTTAAGAGTAGGCTATTTAATATCTTTGTATGCTATTTAATATGAGCAAAGAAAAAAAAATACTCTCTAATTAATCGCACCTCATATTTGAAATCATGTCATAAACGACTTGTTTTTATATACCGGAGGGAGTAAGACCGATAGTGGGTCCCACGTCAACCTGCTTATGGGCCGCAGGTTGGTCACAATCGCGTTAAATTGCATGCATGCGACTAAGCCCATTATGTGGGCCCATTAGTACGCCTACGCGTTACTGTGACGCTGTAAGGTGGGGCCCGATTTCAGGCGAGTTCTGGATGTCTGTGGGGGGATAGAGAGGAGGGCGGCCGCGGGAGCTCCACGCCATCGTCGTCGTCTTCTCCTTGCAATGGCGCTCGCCTCCTCCCGCCTCCTCCACCGCTTCTCTGCGCCGCCTCTTTCTTCTCCCTCGTACTCTTCTCTTCCCCTCGCGAGGCGACGAGCAGCAAGACCACGCGGATACATCCGCTTCGCCGTGCGGTGGGAGGGCCGGGTGGTGGTGGTTGCCAGAGCACTTTTGGGGGGGTTCGAGGACGTCGGCGCCAGCGAGAGCGACGACGAGGAGGATGCCCATGGTGCCCTGCGGTCGCACGAGGGGGAGGACCTCAGCCTCGAGCTCCACGCGCCTTCCTCCGGGCCCGAGCGCTGGGACATCCTTGGCCTCGGCCAAGCCATGGTATACGACTCATCTCCTTGTACTCTCAACAAGCTAGAATTAATTAATCAAGCATTCATAGGTGCTTCCTTTTCGTGTTCCTCATCCCAATTGCAACGAACCAGTAATTGCACAAAACAAATTAACCTGTTCTACGTTTTCGGGAAAAAAATGATCGCTTTGGCTAAGGTGCCGCCATTGTTTTAGTCACCGCAGTCAATCGTTCATGGTTAGCACTACTATGTGCAACTTGCATGTAAGCTTAAAATGAGCTGTTCTTCCTCCCTTTATGTTGCAAGGCACTGTCACTGTTTTGTAGTCCATTCTGTTTCAATAAGTTGTTGGGATCAATACTAATTTATGACTGGATTTTGGCTTACAAACAGGTTGACTTCTCTGGCATGGTAGACGACGAATTCCTTGAGAGATTGGGCATAGAAAAGGGAACCAGAAAGGTCATCAACCACGAGGAGAGGGGACGGGTCTTGCGTGCCATGGATGGTTGCAGCTACAAGGCTGCTGCCGGAGGCTCACTGTCCAACTCGCTTGTGGCTCTATCAAGGCTTGGTAGTAGCCGGTCCCCTAGCTACCCCGAGCTTAGAATTGCGATGGCTGCCAGTGTGGGCAGTGACCCACTTGGTAGTTTCTACAGGTAGATCACTATTCTCACGACATCTAAGTTGTTGCTCATACTGATGGTCCTATTGCTGTACCATAGGCTTCAGAGTTCAGAGTGTTGTCTGACATCATACTGTTGGTTGAATTGCGCTTTTAGGGCAAAATTGCGTCGTGCTAATGTTCATTTCTTGTCTAAGCCGATCAAAGATGGGACTACTGGGACTGTGATTGTTCTAACAACTCCAGATGCACAGCGAACTATGCTTGCATATCAGGTCAGTTGATATGTTCGTACTTCGGAGTTGTGATACCAGCCTAACATCTTTCTGAAAGTGCAGAAAAGCACTCTTTTCCTGCCTAAGTGCAGTCTAAATCAAAGTATGTTTTATTATGCAAGGCATAAATTTTAAAGTTTTGAAGACATGAGCAGTTTTACCATGCCCTCCTTTAGTATGAACATAGCAATAAGAACCACCATCAGCTATCTTGACATGTTTTCATTGTTTAGCTGTACATTTTTTCTACAGATTGCGCATTGGACAAGTTCATTTTTTTACTGGCCAATTGTATACTAGTGTTGCTGGTACGAACATAGGAGTATTATCTAACGGTTCCATTGTATGTTTGGTTTTCCAGGGAACATCTTCAACTTTGAGTTATGATTCAGACTTGGCCAGTATAGTTTCCAAATCAAATGTACTAATTGTGGAAGGCTACCTATTTGAGCTACCTCACACAATCAAAGCCATCAAGCAAGCATGTGAAGATGCTCATAAGAATGGCGCGCTTATTGCAGTTACAGCATCAGACGTGTCATGCATCAAACGTTGCTACAACGATTTTTGGTGAGATTAGTCTCCTTGCAAATGATATCTTGCTCGCATCATGAATTGCAACCATTCAGTCCCAGGCTCCCAGTCGCAATATTTTTTTCCCAGGGCTGGCTGTACTTTTGTCTAGATTCTGTTAGTATACCTCGTCTCTGAACTGTACTGTACTAACCATGAACCAAAAACATTTTCAGGGATATTGTAGCAAACTATGCAGACATATTGTTCGCCAATGCCAACGAAGCAAGAGCATTCTGTGAGCTAAGCTCAACAGAAAGTCCCATGTCAGCTGCAAGATACTTGAGCCATTCTGTTCCTCTAGTATCTGTGACAGATGGTGTGCACGGCTCGTACATTGGGGTGAAAGGGGAAGCGGTTTACATTCCTCCGTCGCCATGCATACCAGTGGATACATGTGGGGCTGGTGATGCATATGCTTCAGGGATTCTATATGGCATTCTCCGGGGCTCATCGGATTTGAAGGGCATCAGCTTGCTCGCTTCACGAGTAGCGGCTGTTGTCGTTGGGCAGCAAGGTACACGCCTTCAGGTTCAGGATGCCGACAGATTGGCTGAATCGTTTGCGCTTTACCTAGATAACCTGGAGTTTTGTTCAGATGTTGGAACAGACCATGTTTCAAACTTCTGATTGCTTTAGGTGAAGCCCTAGGAATCCACTTATATATTGCATCTGTTTCCTTTAGGCCTAGCTAGCTCATTGCTCAGCGCAGCTGAGCTACCCAGCTTGTCAGCCCTTCTGATGTCTGTTACTTACCTTTCATTGCTTAAATTTTGCTCCAGAAGGATTCCACCACATACATGGATTTCATATTCAAATGAAGATATTTGATAAGATGGATAAGGCATCGTTGTATTTTATTTGTTTGCATTGGTTGTTGTGCACGCTTAAGAAGCATGTAATCTTGGTCTTGTTGTGCACGCTTAAGGGTCCCTTTGGTTTGGCTTTTGAGAGCAGCTTTTGTTTCCTAGAAACCAAAAGCTAACCAAAGAATCTGTTCCAGGCCAACTACTTTCGGAGAAAGCAGCTTCTGACGTAGTAAAAATGCCACAGCCTCTTTGGACCTGCTTTCGACGGATTCTGGTGGAAGAAGTTTGCAAATATTATCTGTCTGTCATAGGTAAGTGAAAAATAACGCTTCGTTCTTTCTCCATCCGCCTCCCACCAACAGAGCCGCTCGCGTCCTCCCTAACCCCGTGACCCGCTCGCCTCCAGCATCGAGTCCGACGGAGCTACGGTTCTAGGGCAGCTGTCGGCTGGCCCACCTCTCCCTCGCCCCGAACCTATCGTTTGCCGACCACCGGAGCTCCGCTCGTCGCGGTTACCTTCCCCTGCCTCGCGTCTGGCTTTGGTTCCCGCTGCCGGCTACCCGCAGGT
>KE373140.1:124365-134976 GCA_000418225.1 Zizania latifolia | reverse complement strand
CCACCGCGGCCACTGCTCGCCGTGCTCCGCCGCCTCGTCGTCCTCCGGCTCAGGGCCGCCGCCTCCTCCCTGCAGATAGAAACCGACGCGTCAATATTCAGTTTCCCTACTAATACAAACCGAAAGCTACTACACCTTCAGATTAGATTAGACCCAAAAAAACGCAATTTTTACGAAGAGAGTTCTCTCCTTGGAACAATTCATGGACACAACTCACAGCGCGTATATTAATTCGTGGAAATCACGGAGGAGCGAATTAAAGAAACAATTCCCGACGAAAGAACGCGGGGATTCCAATCAAAGATGGAGGCGGCGAAGCAGAGAAAGCAAGAGGTGTAAAACCCAATCCTTCTTTGATCAATCTGCCGCTTTCCAATCCGTGGATGCAAGGCACGAGCAGTAAAAGAGAAGAAAAGGAAGGGACTGGTACCATGATCCTCCTGTTCTTGAGGCGGAGCTCCTTGAACGGCGATTCGAGGTCGATGGCCATCGGTTCGCCGGCAAGGCAAGGCAAGGGAGGAAGAGAGAGTGGAGGCGACGGAATGGGAGAGGCAGTAGACTAGCGGAGAGGGGCGGGGTGAGCTCTGGGCTTCTTTTATCGACGGCCGGAGAAAAGCAAGGCGGCTTGAAGAGAAGTAGAGGAAGAAGCGGACGAGTCAGAGTCGTCGTCTCGCTCTCTCGTCCTTTCTCCTTGCACAAGAGTCGTCTCGTCCTTATCCCCCTCTAACACGGCCAAGTAATCGAATTTCCATCCAAGAAATGATTTTTTCCCTCCTCTCCACCTGTCACTCATCATATTATAAAATGCAGTCCACTGTTTATGCAATAGTAAAATTGTTCCTATACCATAAAGTTAGTGTTATATTTTGATTTTGTCACGGATGTTTAGCTTTGTTAAAATATTGTAAAGTTGTAAAACATATTCTCTTTTATCACATTTAATTGTTTCAACAAAAAATGACTAATTAGCCCTACATCTTCTTCTTCCACAACAGTATCTCCCTCTTCTTTCTCATCCCTATCTCTTAAAAATAGGACAGCAAGTGATAACCGAAGATAGGACGAGAGAGGGTGACAACCAAGGCAAGACGAGTCCAACAAGTGACTGCTAAGAGCATTTACAATGCAGCCGTGTCTTCAAATGAAAAGCAAAGCAATACGTATGAAGACCACCGCTGAAACCACCCTCTCATCCAACGCAGTGAACACATAGTTGAAGCCGCCCTCTCATCTAACGCAGTGAACGCACAGCTGAAGCCTATGCACGGACAACTGCTTTTCACTTTTCCAGGCCTAAACTCTATGTTCTCTGCAAGCCACAGCCTCCTCCTCTAAGCCACAATCTCAAGTTGAGTTGGAGGTTTCTCTCCAACGTGGCAACTGAGACCACGGTCCAGCATGAAACATTATAAATGCTCTAAAGACAAAGGCGACAAGATCGATCCACGTTGGTCTAATGGTCAAAGGCGATGGCATATCTAGAGCTAGCGATGAAGGTGACGACTTGATCGAAAGAGGATGAAGAGGAGAGAGAAAATATGAAGAAGAAAGAGAAAATAGGAAGAATATGTGAATAAATATGTCATTTCACATATAGTTGTGATAAGAGTTAAAAGAGAGGGATAAACCAAAATATAACATTGTGGCATATGAGTAATTTTCCATTAAGCAGTTTGCTTCTCTCGAATTGTGACGCCCTTCCTCTGAGTAATCAATGGGCAAGAGTTGTTGATTACCAGACTAGCCTCCTGTGCCCTTTCCATGGAGGTAGTTAGCACTTGTCATTACCATTATTTCGAGTTGTTTAATTGATTCGATGTAATCTAATCACTCTCTCTTTTGGTTTTGGACAACACAAGGAGCGAAATGCATCTAATGCATCCAGCCAAACGACCAAGCCGAATGGAAACGGCGAGGGGGAGAGAGAGAGCAGCGAGAGCGACACCAGCTTCGACCTGGCCTTGCCGACCACGTGTTGCTCTCGCCGTTCTCAGGGCTCAGATGAACAGACCATTTTCTGAAGATGGATTGATCCTTCCTGCAGAAATCTAAATGGTGAATTGTTCGTCGCTTTGTGTGCTCGTTCGTTGATGCTTTGGGTGGGATGGGTTGCATTGCCACCACCAGCTACACCAATCACTGAACCATTTCACCTTCCTCTGTTCGATGCTTTCTCTATTTCTTTATCTACCTGCAGGTTGCCAACCAAAGCCCCTAATCCTACCAGCACCGCCAATAATGCTGCTGATGCTGCCTGCCTGCCTGCCGGTCTACAAATGCATGCGAACTAACTCTCCAATGCAAATGTAACATTCTTTTCAGAACTTGCAGTTTCTTTGCACTCTGCTCTCCTCCTCTTTGCGAAATGAGATCCTCCATCATCGGAAAAGCTAACAGCAGAGTGCAGTCGACAATTCCCAACTGTCCCGCTGAAATCTGAGAGTGCAGAGCGGTCGTTAGAGCTCACTTCACAATAGTCAGAAATGGGGCTTCGTTACGACTGAGGTGGCTCCACACCGTCGGATTAATAGTTGAGATCCCAACTGTTCTCTAACATCAAGCTGAGGAGCCTGTTCACTCTTTGCTTGCCATGCAAGAAAAGAAAAGGCAAGACAGCAAAAACAATGAGGAAAATTTTACAAAGAGAGAAAGAAGAAGGTCAGTGAGAGTGAGGCTGGCTTGAATTTCGAAAAGATTCTGTGGCCACCCCCACTGAATCGATCAAAGGCGCCTGCTTGCTTTGCGGGGCACCGGGACCGTCGGATTCTCCACCTCCCTAACATATGCGGCTGTGGTTTCAGATGCCACCCTTTCTTTACATGCCATTGATTCCCCTTTCCTCTCTCTGACTCTCTCTGCTTCTTCAAGTCTTGATGGTTAGTTAAAGAGGCAGGCAGGCAGGCAGTGGAGCCCTTGACCTTAAAGATGCTCATCATCAGATATTATCTATCTAATCTTGTCTAATCTGATGCTACGCCTGCTTGATGGATGCAATGCAGGGAGAGGGGAGCCCAGGAATGCAGGGGAGGCACATGTGTTGTGGATGGGATGGCTACCGTCAAAAAACACACTTTCGTTGCCTATTTGACATAGCTCTAGATCTAATGTTTTTTAGAGCCAGTTAAACCAGCTTTAAGAAATCATATATCTAAAGCTGTGGAAAGATTGAGAGTATTTAGTTGACAATCTATTTTTTATTTTAGACTAAAAATAAAAATTTAAACTATTTTATTAATATAAATCCTAGATCCAACATAAATCTCGATATAAAGTATCTCGAAATTGAAGCTGTACCAAACGGGTAATTCTCTTTCCTCCTCTGATTTCTGCAGTAAGCCATCTAACTGCCCACTTAGACTGCACTGCACTGCACACCCTTGTCTGCTGCAGCTGCGATGCTGGGTTGGTTAGCTGAGGTTAGTGTGCCTTGCAAATCTCCATGCAATGCCACTTGCACACTTGTACACATGCATGTTGCTGCGTTTTGGTTTCACCACAAGGGAGGAAGAGATCAAGAGACGATGCGACGAATGATCCGGCAATTTAGGTCAGGAAAAAAAGAGAGATAACTCTGAACTTTCTCTCGCGGAAGCTGAAAAGGACCTGAAATGGGCAGATGCATGCGTGCACTCACAAGCCGGGAAAGCAAAGCATGGTTGCGTTGCGATGGTGTTGGTGTCACTAGCTGCCGCCACTTGCAGCTAGCAGAAAAAGAAAGATGTGCCATTGCCATTTCTCTCATTTGCCGTCAGCCATCGCCAACCATGGATGGGAAACTGGCCCAATTGCCACGAGAAAAATGGTGCCTTTCTTTATCTCCAGTTCGTATCCGTGTGGACCTGGATCGTTTTCGCACTCACCCTGTAATTGTCATCGTGTACCACGACTTCTTCCGCGTGCATTCTCCAGTGGCATCTTTGCTGAACAAACTGAACTATTCTGCGTTTCAAACAATCTTATATTGTGTTTGGTTCAACTTTTCCAAATAACTTTTGGATTGAGAAACTGAAAGTCAAACCAAACAGCTTAAAAGACAAACAAATTTCTCTAAAAACTACAACTTTTTTATATATAAATATAAATTAGAAAAGATGTGAAAATTACTTTCACCTTAACTTTTAGAGATTTCTAAAGGTCACAAAAATTACCCAACATGCCATTGAATGTTTGGATAGTTGCTTTCATCTTAGTTTTCATAATTTTTCAGTTTTTTCATATCTCACAGTAGTTTTTCTACAGCTCACAGCTCACAGCAGCTCTCTTAAAATCTATAGCTCAACCAATCACACCCTTAGCATGACAGAATATCAACTACTGAATTCTAGCTCATGCAGAACAGGGGAAAACTGTGTCACTGCGAAATATACGAGGGCAATTTGTATAAGAATGGATGAACTCTTCATATGTTAGTGCTGCAAGTAACTGCATTTCCTCGCCGGAAGACCGCTGATTCCAAGCCCAACTGGGGCAATAGAGAAACATATAATACTTTCACGTGTGTGGTTTGGTTTCACCTCAGGACAAATCCGATCCACAGAAAGTGGTCGATTCCTTGTCTCTCCGTCCCCCACAATGCGATGGTCACAAGTTGGATCACTTTTTTTAGAGATAAAAGCCTTTGGTTTATGGGTTAATTAAGCTGTCTAACCTTATGATGATTAGCGCTGTCCAAACGGTGCCGTACGGCCCGCCCAGGCAAAAATGGCAGGGGATGTTTGAGCATGACTAGTTAGGCACGGATTAGCAAATAGGTTAGAGCATGACAGTCTGAGCACGATCCAAGAGACCAATAAGTGTTGGTCTGGACACAAAGTGACACATGAGTCATGGGCGGCACAGAGATGCATTTATCCTATGAAGATTTTATAAAATAACAGCAAAAGGAAACCAGGACTTAAAAAGAAATCAATGAAAGAAAAAAAAAAGGTAAAATGGAAAAAATAAGGAAAATATGTTGGCCTGTGACTTGGCCAACACAATGTGCCGCGGTGGTAGCCTAAACATAATCCGGCTAGTCGTGCCAGGCTGACACAGTATTATATGGCGTGCTAGGCATGCTATAATGTCTATCATGTCTAGGTCTGATTTATTTGGACACTTCTAATGATGATCCTAACTAGTGTTTCAAAAATCAGAGCTAGATGTTGCCTAGGCGCCCGAAAGGCGCTGGGCACCACCCCGGTGCCGTGATTCACGTCTAGGCGGCAAGCTAGGTGGCACAGGGACCTAGGGCTTGTCGCAGCTGCGCTGATGCTGCTAGTGTCCCAGATTCGGTAGCGACGGTGTGGGATCTGACGACTAGAGGTGCGCGCGGCCTAGATCCGGTCTCTCGACCACCTCATCGACTCGACTACGCAAGGTCACAAGAGGCGGACCGGTGGGCGGAGGCAGGAGGGGCGCAATCACGTAGGGGGCGAAGGCGGGAGGGCTAGAGAGAAACACGAGGGAGGAGGAGAGAAACCAAGGCAGCTCTAGACGCTAGGCGCCGTGTCACCGTCTGACTAGCGTCTAGCGTTTACTTGAACACTGATCCTAACCACTTGAGCCTCTGAAAGCAACAACAAAAGCTGTGGAAGAGAAATACCAACACAGGCTGGAAAGGACAACTCCAACTCTCTTATGGATGTTGCCGCGTGACAATATGCAATTAATTAGGAATATTTCCTTCTCAAATTGGTTAGTGATCCATGGCTTTGGTTTCGACGAAGAACTACTTATTCCTCATCATTGAAGCAGAAGATCAGAAGATGAGGTTTCTGTTTTTCTGTTGACATAAACAATTCAGCTGAAGGTGCTTATGGGTGCTGGGAATACTAAAGCGTCATTACAGCAAGAAAAGCAGAAAACAAGGGGCCAATCTCCCTGTCAAAGTGTCAATACAGCGCTTAAATATCTAGGTGACACAACAGTCGCTTTGCAAAGATTCATATATCGTTGGATGGATGGATGCAACCTACAATCTGCAATTTGCTAGCTTGCTGGTTGTCTTCTTCTGTAATGCCAGCCCAGGTAGCAAGCAGTACATTACTGCCAGATGCTCAAATGCTGGTGATCCTTATACATCACAAAACTCCCAGCTACAGCCTACATCATGTGCCTGGATTGCCGTACTGTGCTGGGAACCATGATTAAATTGTGAGTGTAGCCTCCTTCCTTGTGACTTGTTGATGACACAGGAAGCAATTAACTAGGCAAGTAGCAGGTAGTTTCCTGCTGCTGCTGCTGCTGGCTGAATTGCTGTGGCTGTGCCTTTCAGGCAGTGAGCTAGAAAGAGGGATAACAATATATTCCTGTGTCGATGGATGGATGGATGGAGAGGATAAGGAGGAGGAAGAAAAGGAAGGGCATATGAAAAAGCAGGGAATCACTCCTGGCCGTTGGTTGGGCTGTCCATATGTGCTGACAGGCACGCCGATGGAATGGATGGATGCCCCTCTCCTTATCGAATTTCAGCATCTGTTTCAAAGAAACCGATAAATTTAGGGTTTGTTTGTTTCAGCTGAAAATTCTTAATAGCTAGTTGATCTGATTATCTAACTAATGAGAATCTAGAGAAGCCGGTATTTCTCATTTTCTAAATTCTAGATCATTTCTAGATTCCGCAACTATTGATTCTCACAATCTAGTTCCAGAATCTGAACTGTTTGTCTCAACTTCGACGTTTGTTTCAGTTTCAGATTCTGTAAATAGTTGAAACAAACATCCCCTTTAAGCAAGTGGTGGCAGCAGGCTGCTGTTATGGATGATAAACTACCGAAACAATCAGGAAAGGAAATGCTGTTGCTGGGGAATCAGAATTCAGACAATTTTAAGCTTGCACCTGCCTGCATTTGGAATTGAAAGCCATGCATGGAGTGAACTGATGAGTGTTGTATGTCGAGTTAATCATTTTACGTTGCCGACGACCGATGGCTGGCTGGTCAACGGAAGACTTTGATTCTTCTTCCCAGAAGACGCGGCTAATAAACCTGTTCACTTGTTCTGGTCTTCGCTGCCAAGTCGTCGCCTGCCGCCTAGTACTGACAGTGGAGAGACAGAGAGAGAATCAATTGGAGTACTATTCACAAGTTTCTGCTGTTATCTTCTGCACCAGCTTCACCAGACGACAGATCTGCTAGTACCTTCCATATGGTTAAAAACTTAAAATATGTACGCACTAACAGGTATCATACAGTCGGTATGAAATTGTCATTACAAAGCAACGACATTTTTAGGTACCATCAATGTTCTCACTGGAACAGAAATAAAAATGTTATGACAAAAAACATTTCTGTTACAGGTGTAAGTGCTTACATGACTTTAGCTGGTAAAGCATTCGCGGCATTACCCTTTTCTCTAGTTCCAGCTGTTGGGTTTAAGATATAGGAACTCCTGAACAAATCTGCGAAGCAGCCATCATCACCTTATTGTCATGGTGAATTCTGTAGTCGCTGAAGAAATGCCGCAGGACTCTTGGCTGTACATTGAACTCAGAGGATGCGGTCTTGAAGATCAGTCATGATGTTCGATGCCAAAGATGTCAACTTCTTCCCAGTTTCTCCCGCTATGTTCTTGATAGAAGACAAGTCCTGAGAAGCCTGCAGAGTAACAAAGCATTATTGCAGGTCTATCAAGAAAACCAGGTATGCTATGCTATTCCAATGTTACCTGGAACGAAAGCCGGTTGATTAAATCTGAAGCACTCAGATCCACATTGGAACTACTGGTTGGGTGACCGAATAGATCAGCACTTGAAATGGCAGAAGAGTCCTACAAGGCAAAAGTGGAAAGAACATAAGACTGTATCAATCAATCCAGATATTCCACCAAAGGTGATAAATGATGCACCATAAGAACCAGAAGCTAAATACAAAAACTTTCAGCACTGCTTACTCAATTAGGACCAGGTCTGACCTTAAGAAACAGGAAAAGGCCGCATCCATTGTATCAGCTTTTCTTAACAAGACCAGTGTCAAAGTTTGGAAAGTACTTACAGAAAACTTTTGGAGGGAGACCTGAGCCTCCTTTTCAAAACTGGCCTGATCACCGAAAAACTGAGAAGATGAAATCGACTTTGCATTTGAAAACTTCTGTCTTGCTTCACTACTTTCCTCAATCTGCAGATCATCCCAATCGATTAGTTTACAGACTGCTTGGAGGTTGGAATTCAGCAAAAGAATAGTGAAACAAGGCTATACTTCAGTAACTACATGTGCAACCAGGCTTCTTATTTCCAAGGGGAACACTTCCACATGCGCTTATGCATAGATGAGCTACGGAAACTAGACTACCAGCGATGTGTTTTTTCCTTGTTTGCTACTAAATGCTCATCTTTGGACTTCTAACTTAGTACAAACTAGACTAACAGAGTACCAACATAATATAATTGAGTTCGATAGTTCACATACTAACAACCATCACTCCATACATGATGTAAATATCGAATTAAATAAACATTACCTGCACTTTGGATGGGCCAGAGGCAGATTTTTTCTGATATCCACTGTCCATCCCAAATTCACCAAAGAAGTTCGAAGACTTCGGGGGTGCAACATGTCCAATCACCTGGTTTTCTTCTGAAATGCTCCCAGCAGAAGGTATATTTTCCACATATTCAAATCGTGAAGTATGAGATTTGCCCCTTGTTGTACTGTTCTCAGACACTGGCAGCAGGGCAGGAGCTGGCTCTTCAGGCTTCTGCTCATAGAGACTTTCATTTGGCTGGAACAAATGCCAAAAGTTGTTAGTACGGAATTTTCACTTTACTTTAGGAGAAACAGAAGGGAACGCTCTAATTGACGTTTATTGGGTATATATCATCTTTTACTAATATAAATATATACTTGGTGACGATTCAGTTCACACCAGGGATATGGTTCCTTAAGATACATTCACACTCAATCATACAATGCACACAGCATACCTTTGACGTAAGTTTCCGTGCACCAAGTCCACCTGTCTTATTTCCAGGTTTCTTTGCACCAATCAGCTTCTTGAAAGAATGTGTTGGAGCTCTAGGTGAACGAATAACCTCAGGCTCATTCTTCTCATTGACAATTTCTTTTGATGCCTCTACCAGCTTAAGATCTGGAATTGCAGAAGTTTGATTTGAATCTTGTGAAGCTGCAACTGGGGAGGATGGCCAGCTATTATTGCCATCTTCTGTGGAAGTTTTCGCAACCTCCTTAGCAAGCAATTGCCGGTATAAGTCAGCAGCCCTTGAAGTATATTTTGCTTCAATTTTTCCACCATCTGTCCAACCATGCTGCTTAAAGAAAGCTTGTGCACGGTTGTTACCTCCACAAACCATCATTTTCAATTGTTCTGGGGTCCATGAATCCAAATTTGTTGATCTGCAGATTGCAGCAGTTGCCTCTATAAGTTTTCAGCAAAAATAAGTTCATGTACTGTTTAGCATTTAAGTTACATTATCAAACAAGAAAGGATATAACTGATAAAAGCATTTTAGTCGTGCAGAAGCTTAAACTTAATTCATCTACTTAAAATCATAAACACAAATTATGAGATTGTGTAGTTGATGCCAACAAGAATAACAACACGAACTGAAGAAACTTCAAGCACAACACACGTTAAAGCTTTGATCCATCCACTACAGAGATCTTTGCAAGTTTAACTGAGCACCCAAAATGAGTACTACCTTGTCGCAAGCTACACATACAATTTTGAAAACATGGTAAGTTAATTCAACAGATCCAGTGTACTACCGAATGGTGGTGGCAATAAAATAATATAATCCCCCCATTTATGCTAAATTGAAGAAAAAGGTGTTATATTGGCATCACAAAAATACAGCATGTCTAGCTTAGATTGAAGAAGAAAAGGAGCTGCAGTGCTGCAAAATGGGAATATGTAGACATGGCATAAAAGATGGTTATTTTGCACAAGCCTGCGAGCCAAGATAGAATGTGATAAATTAAAACGCAAATACAAGGAAAATCAAACCGGGCAGCCCCAAATTCAGAACGATTCAGTCATGTGGTGACACACACAGCACGTGAATAGCTAGCTATCGAACGCTCCGCGCCTCACTAGATCGCTTATTATAATGTAAGGCAGCCAGCCAGCCACACACTGGGAAGCAGGGTATGAGGGGGAAAACCTGACGAAGGAGACGTGGACGCCGAGGCTACGGTGGACGGCGGAGCAGTCGATGCAGAGGAAAACACCGTAGGTGACGGAGGCCCAGGTGGGGTTCTTGGCGTTGCAGTCGAAGCACATCTGCGCACGCGCCGCAAATCAGGCACATGTAGTGATAAAAATGGCACGAACAAGCGCAAACACACGCACGCACACAGTGAAGAAGAGACCAGAGGGGACATGGCGATCAAAAGGAAGGGAATTTCGCTCGGAATCTAGCCCGGAAGGAAGGAAAGAAGGAAACAGATTACGGACATAGAAATCCCTAGGTGATGGTGAATCGAAATGAATCGCCCACTCGCCCAAGACAGCCCAACCCACCTTGTTATCGGATTTGGCGCGGAGCTTGCGGAAGACGGTGTTCTTATCGGCGGTCGCCATGGCAGGCAAAGCTGACGGTGGATCGAGGCGAACCCCGACTGCGACGAACTGGAATTTCCGGCGAAGGGAACGACGAGGTGGAAGAGAGAGGCG
>KE373140.1:0-20147 GCA_000418225.1 Zizania latifolia | reverse complement strand
AACTATAAAATATTAAATTTAATTATAGATTTTAATAGTATTGGACGACTGACTTCTAACTTTAGAAGCGAAATTTTCTTTCGCGTGCCACCTCTCTCGAGA
The DNA here is from genome assembly GCA_000418225.1 of Zizania latifolia. Lineage (NCBI taxonomy): Eukaryota > Viridiplantae > Streptophyta > Magnoliopsida > Poales > Poaceae > Zizania > Zizania latifolia. The sequence goes on along the minus strand of KE373140.1, from coordinate 20,045 downwards.
CGTTTTTTATACGCCAAATCAAAACCACAGGAGAATAAATTAATATTCCACGTGTTGTACACTGCAACAAAACGCAATTCAACTCACGGCGCTTCCACGATCAACGAGGCTGTCAGCCCTCCTATTAATAGGGTAGCTTTTTTCACCAGGTTCCTTAGTTTATAAAATCCGAAAGGTGAGGCTCGATTGCGAAGGCGCCAGGATTCAGTATTACTTTTGCCACAGGCTGGGCAGAAAGTTTCCTTTTTCTGCACCCAGTTTTTTCCTTTTTACGAGGGAAAGTGCATTTTCAGTACTTTTCGCCTATGGGAAAGAATTGGTTTATTTTCTTCCATTTATTTATAGAATGGGTCAAAAAAAGGTAAAAACTCGGCTAAAAAAGCGAAAAAACGTGCCTGCACAAGCTAACAGTGCGGCTGGTTGACTCACTAACAGGCTTACGCATTTGTACCTACCGTACTTGCATTGTACTCCGATCGATGGAAATGGACTGTTTTTCCTTTTTTTAAATGAGGCAGTGTTTTCCTATCAAAATAAGCTATTTCTCCCGAAATTAAAAATATGTATAAAAAACAAGAATACTTATATTTTAGATCATTTTATCACTATAAATACTCTTGAAACACTAGCTATGTTTGAGATAAAATTTGAACCTAAAATAATTATATTTTATAACGTAGAAAATACTACTTTAAGAGGAGAAAAAGAGAAAGAGGGATCCACGTTGACACCCCCACGCTCACACATCTAAAGATCAATAGCTCACTGAATTCAATTAAAATCACACCCACCTACGTATGTACATATGTATATATTTATCGACAATTTTTAGTAATAAAAATGTGTGATGCATCACAATCTGGAAACAGAGGCCAGTGAGATTGTCCACGCGCATTTGATTGATTACCAAGACAGAAAGAGTATCAGAAGAAACAGGCAGGGACGGCATGCGTAAAACAAATTCAGTTCATTAAGATAACAAATTCAGTGCGAGGTGAGGAGATCATACAGCTACAAATCAAAGCAGGGGATTTCCTTTTATTTATGTGTACATGTATATGCATTTTTTTTTGGTTTATTGATAGAGCATGCAGGATACTGGTTACTGCAGCATGAACCGCATGATGATGGATGCAGAATTGGTCTTGGCCGGAAACGGTTTACTTAAGCATATCTCCTGCACGAGCAAACGCCTGCATCGTCCTGCATAAAATCAGAGCATAGCTTCTTGTGTCTTGGTTGGTGAAGATGGAGCTGAGGCTGGTTTACGACATTGGCCGGTGACAGGTGACCGGGATGGCGACACGCCGTCGTCCAGGTAAGCTGCTACTACTCTACGTGGCCATCTTAATGACATCTTGTGCTACCTACCCGAACGAAATTAGGAGGACCCATCGTTCCGTATTCTGGCAGATGTCTATTTGTATAATCTGAAATTAAAACAAATAATTTACGACATTGGCCGGTGACCGGGATGCCGACACGCCGTCGTCTAGGATAAGCTGCTACTACTCTACGTGGCCATCTTAATGACATCTCGGGCTACCTACCCGAATAAAATTAGGAGGACCCATCGTTCCATGTTCCGGTAGATATAGCGATTTCTATAATCTAAAGTTATAGAATTTAGAATTAAACTAGAAGCTAGAAACTAGAAAACATTATATTTTCTATATTCTCAGTAGCTAGATACTCAGACTATACAGATAGCTACTAAGAATCTTGTGTAGAAATCAATCTCAACTTCCGCTCATGCAGCGAAAAACGAGAGTGTGCTATCACAAATCTCGGCAACAAAACAATTCAAGCTCGCTGCCTGCCTTTTCGGTGAAATCTTGGTTTCCAACTCCAATCCTACACAGCAAAACACACACCCTTTGAATGAAGGATAAGGAACGCACGTATTCGGTATTCAATTCCAACCCCCTGTAAGGCTAGGCTAGCATCTATAATACTCCTATATTGTTTTTAGTTTTGCAAAATTAAATTAAGGTAATTAAAAAAGTCAAGTTCTAACAATATTTTTAAATAGTCTTCTATCCTAAGTGATGCTCTAAATCAAATCTCAAAAAATAGCAACTTCCTTTTTAATCTTCCATACGATAACATTGTTTAAAATATAGAAATATAGATTTTTTAGAAAATATTAGAATTAGGATAGTTCCTATACAAGAATATAGATGACTAATTATAGGAGCTCTTTTAAAAAGTAATACTCTTTTCGTCCTATAATATTAGAAGCTAAAATCATATCTAATATTTTATAGTGTAATAAATATGGAAAATGAATAATAAATTCAGCCCTAATTACAATATTAGGGGAGTGAGACAGTACCTTTCCTCCTGTTTTTTTCTTCGTCGTGGACCTCGTGGTGCGCATCCTCGTGTTATATATGTGTGAGTATTCTTGAGCTGGCTGCCGCTTACCCAAAGGCAAAAGACCAAAGCTTTGGTTGCAGCGCGCGAGGGGATTATTTGCGGTTGCGCCATGTGTCCGGGCTCCGCGGCGGCCGCCATGAACAGCAAGAGCGTGTGCGTCATGGACGCCTCCGGTCCGCTCGGCCACGCCCTCGTCGCCCGCCTCCTCCGCCGCGGATACACCGTCCACGCCGCCACCTACCACCAGTCGCCCCACCAAGACCACCACTACGACCACCACCCGCGCCTCAAGCTCTTCCGCGCCGATCCCTTGGACTACCACGCCATCGCCGACGCCGTCCACGGCTGCTCCGGCCTCTTCGCCATCTTCAACACCCCGCAACTCGACTCTACCAGATCAGGACTGCCATGCCATGTACCTCCTCCTCCTCCTTCTTCTCTCCACCCCCTGCTACCTCTCTGTTTTTTCCTCCGCTGAACTTGTTAAGTTACTAGGCTCTGCAATCCAATATTCCAAATCCAACCAACCTTAATTTAGACCGGATTAATTACCTACTCCTCCGTCCGTCAGAGTAATTAAGCAAATACTCTGACAGATAGAGAGAGAGAGCCTGTTGGTCAGGTCAGGTCAGGTTCTGTGCTGTGGCAGTGTGCACTGGACAGAGAGGAAAGACTAGAGAGCATCAGAGCACTGAGCTGAGCACAGCTAGCTTGGCTTTAATTCCCCTTGTTAGACAGCTCCGGTCGATAGAAATGCTGAGCTGGGCCTCTCATGCTTTCATTAATGGCACAGCTCAGCTCAGCTCAGCTCCTCTCCTTCTTCCTCCCCCCGCTGGCTACACTACATGAACTCACTGCCACTGCCACTGCCGCTGCCGCTGGAGGCCTGGCCTACCCTTTCCGCGTCAATTAATTAATGTCCTGCTGCCGCATACCCACGGCTCCTCCGGCGACTACTCCAGTAGCTACACGAGTACATCAATCAATATAAGATGGAAATTACTACTCAGTTGATCTATCATGTTAAAGTACTAGAGTATTATTTATACATGACGTAAGATGGATGCTGGCTGAATGAATGAGTAAATAATTGATATTTGCAGCAGCAGCAGCAGAAGGAGGAGCAGGCCATCGTGGAGGCGGAGGTGCGTGCGGCGCAGAACGTGGTGGAGGCGTGCGCGCAGACGGAGACGATGGAGAGGGTCGTCTTCACCTCCTCCGTCACCGCCGTCGTCTGGAAAGAAAAGGATGACCACCGCGCCCTGGACGAGAGCAGCTGGAGCGACCTCGCCTTGTGCACGAGATTCAAGGCACGCACTCTTTTTTCCGTGTGTTTTTTCAACTCTTCGCTCGCTTTCATATTCGACTAGTACGAGTAGAGTACCATTCATTTTCTTTATTGCCACTGCAAAGACTTTTTCCATTGGATCAGGCAGGCCGGCCAGCCAATCTGCCAATGTCTGGCTGGCTGGTAGATCAACAAACGAGTTAACGCCAACTCTCAGCCCGGTGTTTTTCAGAAAAAATTAATAATTTAACATTTTCAAGATATCTATTTGACTATAATATTACTTTTAATACCACATAACCATTCAATTAATAAATATAAGTCTGAACGATAAAAATATAAAACCACTCTTAAGATTAGCAAATTATTAAATCTGTCGTCTCTTTCGAGCCGGTACAACTTTATTAGTTTACTCCTTTTTTAGTAAGCACGGACAAAGAGTGCAATTCACAGAAAGCTCACGATCAAGAAGAGCCTATCTAAAAGAAAGCAAGCTGGTACAACAAACCAAACCTACCTCAAGAAAGCAAAGCAGCATAAATTCAGGCTTCTGAATCTAAGTCTTGGTTGGCCTGATCGGAAAGGAGAAGCCCAATTCACGCAGCCACGGATCGATCAGTATCAGTGGTGTGGAACAAACAGTACATGCATGTCCAATGAACGAGGGCGACTAATCTAATTGGCTTCCGACCTGTTTTGAATATCGTCCCAGCCCATCCCTTTTCTGCTTTTATTGCTGATTATTCGACCCTACTAGATATTCAGATGCTTCTGTCCTTTGTTTGTTTGTTGGATCCAGCTAGCTTGTCCATGAATTCTTGTGTTAGGAATGGCACAGTGACCCTCGAGGTTTGTGGTGCACTGCAGCTTTGGCACGCTCTGGCCAAGACACTGTCGGAGAAGACGGCCTGGGCCTTGGCCATGGACAGAGGAGTGGACATGGTGGCCATCAACGCCGGCCTGCTCACCGCCCCGGGCCTCACCGCCGAGCACCCCTACCTCAAGGGGGCCCCCAACATGTACGACCATGGCGTCCTCGTCACCGTGGACGCCGACTTCCTCGCCGACGCACACGTCGCCGCCTACGAGTGTCCCACCGCCTACGGCCGCTACCTCTGCTTCAACAACGCCGTGTGCCGCCCGGAGGACGCAGCCAGGCTCGCCCAGATGCTTTCCTCTTCCTCCTCCGCGCCGCCCCCAAGGTCTCCTCTATTCTTCGTCTTCCTCCTTGGCATGCATGCATGTGCATTCCATCGTCAATTAACGTATCCTTTTGTTTTTGGTTGCTCGCAGTGATGAGCTCAAGGTGATCCCACAGAGGATCCACACCAAGAAGCTCAACAAGCTCATGCTGGAGTTCGACGGCGCCATACACGGGGACCTCCATTAGGGGATCTTACTGCCTTCCTTTATTTTTCATCTTTTTGTATACTTTAGTATATGTATTCTTCTTCCTCATTCACATTGGAATTTTGGGTTTACCAAAATTTCAGCCTCATTCACATCTTTGTGACTGTCTCTCTCTTCTTGGCATACTTTGGTGGGCAAGTTTTGGCACAGGCAAATTTAAATTTTAGTAGGGCTTCGATCCAAACTACTCCTGGTTGACATTTCGCATAATGCGTTCACTACATTTAACTACCTTTGTCAGTCAGATACATATAGATAACGACCCTCTAGCTTTATGCCATCTCCCAAGTCCCAACATCACATCACTTGTTGACAATATAGTCCAGGAATTTCCTGACGCATACCAATTAATAGACTTAAAACACGTATGGTCGGCAAAGAAATGTTCCAGGTCCATCTTGCGCAGCAATGACTCAATGAGGACGCTCCAGAGAAGATGACCACTCAAATGACAAATCCTAGCACATAGATGAGGAACGAACAAAAGAAACATCAACACTGTGCAGGGATAGGAATTTTCGTTCCAGTGACACATATATGCAACTAAATCTCAACAATAAGATGCATACTCAATCATTCATTCTTTTTATTTATAACTGACACCTTAAAGTAGTACAGGTTAATGTACAGAAACAACAACAAAAAACACTTTCACTGAGGGGCACAGACAAGATGGCCAGAAGGCATTGTCGTATACTAGAGCAATAGGAAAATACCAGCCTGCTAGAACGCTTCGGATATTTCAACTTACTAGGCACTCAGTGTCACAGAAGAAACACTCGACACCTTGAACTTTTTAACTTTTTTGGAGTGCAACGGCTGAAAAAGAATCTCTGTGTATTGCTTTACGGATACCTCTTTCCATTCGGAAGATGAAGTTCCCTCAGCTCGATAATCTCGGGGAGAGTACAAGATTTGAACTCTTGACCGACCTGCATTGCATAAGGAACAAAACGACAAGGCAGTTGTAATTAGTCATTCAAGCTAATGATAAATTTCTCATAAGAAACTAAGAACACAGCACTTTCCATCAAACACAATCAGCCATGTCACTGAATTGTATAAATTTCCCAAATAGCACCAAGATGAACGTATACATGATATCTATAAGAAATTTCCCTGCCTATCATTTGATCAATCCTCAGTTATACTAGCTTATCTACCCAAAAAGTCCATGAAACAAATGCATATTTCTGACAACCTAGAGTGTTTACAATCCATGCACTTCACAGTTGTGGCCATGCAGGAGTGCTTAGCAAACAGAATAACAGGAAGGTACGGTGGAAATAACTTTACCAAAACCTCCAAAAAGAGTTGATTTCTGGACAATGAATCGACTAACTTTTGACCTCTTCAGAATTTTCAAGGCCTGAATATCATCGTGCCTGCCTTTAAATTCAATGAATTCACCAAGAACATTTTTGTCCCCTTTAAGTTCCAACCTACAAAAGGAATACAAAAGTCTGACTTGAGCTTCAACATTTTTTGTGCAAAACAGTACATATTAACATGTAATAACTGTTCTGTCACAGACTGCGATTCAATTATTGGAATAAATTAATGCTGCTTCTTGGCAATTCATTTAAAAGTGTTTACGGCTGTGTGCTTTACCTGTCCCACATAGGCGACGTGCTGAGAATAAAATGCAGATTTTGGAGTAACGAATCTTGCATGTCACCTTTGCTTCCACTGAATGCACCTTTAAACCATGTTGAAAGTCCACCCTTGGAATCTGCCTTAAGGTCTTTCCATTGATCATACGAGATAACCTCCGGTTGAAGAGTGATGGTATATGAAGGCCTGTGGAACACTGGTTAGATACTTAAAACTAAAAAAGAAAAGGGGAGATTTCAAAAGGAAAACCACAAAGCTTAACTCCATACAGAGAACTAACCTGCAGTTAGGATTTGGCAGTACAACCTTTCCTGTTATATGGCTGTCAGGCAGTTTTGCTCCCCTCTGCTCCAAGTATGATTGAAGATTGGCAGCTAGTCTGTTGACTTGTAGTACCTAAAGAACAAAATGCAAGAAAAAAATTCCTCCTCAGACAGAATCAGTACATAAGTTAGACATTGTATGCTTCAGTGTGAAGTAGTGTATGAACATCACTAATTGTGTGCCTTGCTGTATGTGAGCCTGTTTTGTTGCTCAAGATCCCTATGTGTTGTTTCTTCTCTATGTAATCTCTCATGTACTGTGTAAGGAGTGAAAGATCCTCTTTTCTATCTTGCTAATTGTCCTCAAGGGCTGCCGCGCAAGCAGATGAACCTTGCTCTGTGTTAGCACCTTTGAAGTAATATATATTCAGGTGGGCATTTTGCCCCCCAGTGAGGCTTGAAAAAAATTTGGGTGCCCTGCCAATGCTTTTTCACTCAAGAGTACAACACTGCACAAGAACAATCAGTTGCAGTATATGTGGTGCCCTGTCTTACTGGAACAGGCAGTTTGTTCGCTTGGTATCTGTAAGCTAAGCTGAATCACATGTAACAAACGGCTGAAATAGCAATTTGTTGGCTATAAGGAGGTGCTAAAAAAATGGCATACTGGGTTTGGGATAACATCATGCTTGTGCTTCTTGTCGCTGGGACAAGACCAGTTGCCGTCCTTGTCGACCTCGACAAAACCAGAAAAATTGTGGACAGCCACCACCATCACCTCCCTGTATTGAGCAAAGATGCTTAGAACTTGGTTTGCACAAAACAATTGCCCATGACCTGAGTTAGTTAAACATGGATGATACATTAAGGCAATTATGTGGATTGCAAAACTATAGTTAAACATGGATGATAAATTCTGTGGATTGTAAAACTATAGTTAAACATGGATGATACTCTAAGTCAGCGTAGATTGATCGGTTCCATAGTGGAGGGCTTCTACAAGTGTATAAAAAATGCAGATGTGTTTTTTCTGTAAGAAACACAAGAGTTATAATAATAAATATACTATGAAAAAGAAGGGGGGATAGTGCGGAAGATGGGGGAGAAACAGGAGGAGGAGTGGGGTTGGCGGCGGCTGAGTACGGGCGGGCGAGGTACCTGTTGGTGAGGAGAACGACGTCGACGTGCTGGCGCGCGCCGACGTCGGGGTCGGGGATGCGGAGGCCGACGAAGCAGCGGCCGTTGTAGAGCTTCTCGAGCCTGGAGGAGGTAGATACTAGATAGGGTTTAGGGCATGGGGCCTGCGAGGATGGAAGGGGAGAGGCAGGCAGGGAAGGAAGGAAGGGGGGAGGAACCTGGAGGCGAGGGCGAAGCAGAGATCGGAGTGGGCGGAGTCGAGGTCGGCGAGGTAGGCTGGGTCGTCGGAGTCGGGGAAGAAGACGCGGCGGATGATCTTGTAGGCGACGAGGCCGCAGAGGATCTCCACCCACATGGCGGGCGATGGCGATGGAAGCCGCGGAGGAATTGGAATTGGCTTGGATCGGATGACCAAACAACAACAAGAAGAAGAATCTAATACTAGCTGCTTTTGTCGTCGACGCGCTTCCTCCGATCCTCTATTCCTCCTGGTTTCTTCCTCATTCCTTAGTAGGAACTCAACTTAACAGTTTGTTTTAGTTTAGAATTACTCTAATCTAACTTAGAGGTGGTAAGCGAAATCAGTTTATTTGATTATTATAATCTTCACTTCAATTATAATAAGCTACTAATATATTTGTTTTATCTTATAAAAATAAACTAAATTATTATAATCTCAAACTAAAATAAATAGAGTCTTAGGATCTATTTGTATGGACTAAAACTAATAGTTAGAGCTAATTGTTAGTTGGCTAAAATTAGTCCATGTCTGTATAGATACATTAGGCTAATAGATGTTTAAAGCCAATTTTACCTTACTACAGTACTTACGTTACATATATGGGCAGGGCAATACCGTCAAAAGTTTGGTATTAGCTCAAATTAAACCCCGTTTGGATCTAATGGACTAACAGTTAGCAGCTAAAAATTAGCTTTAGTTCATCCAAATAGTGTAACTAATTGGTGAACTAACTATTAGTCCATTGGTCCTTAGACTATTTTGTCCCTTTGGACTACTCTAGCATGATTATTGTAGCAGGGATAAAATTAACTTTAGCCATCTATTAGTCCAAAGTATCCAAATGTATCGATTTATTTTTAGCCAACTAACTATTAGCTAGTTAACAATTAGCTCTAGCTATTAGTTAGCTAATTATTAGTTTTCGTCCATCTAAACAAGGCCTTTAGTCCAATTTTATGAACTAATGGATTAATAATTAGTTTGGTAAAAAGCTAATAATTAGTCTGTGCTGTTTGTATCAATTAAGACTAATTTTTAGCAACTAATCGTGTGATCCCTTAGCCATCGTCACCCGCTTTTCTCGTGGCCAGAGGAATTACTCCCAGTCTTTCAAAATCTGAAGCAGAAGAATAATACATCGCCATGGCCCATGAGCTGCTTTTCTCGTGGCCCAGTAGCATTACCATTTCAGAGCAACACAATCTATATATACCCAGCACTGCTTTTGCTATTTTGCAATCACCACTAGAACAATGTTTGTTTGTCGCACCCTGCAGGCAAATGGACATGAGCATGGATGCACGTTTGAAGTTTGAACAGAGCGGCAGCGCCAACAATGCATACATAGTAACATAGGTAGTGGCCTGCCATTTACTCCTCCAATCCAAAACAACAAACAAATGAACTAACAAACGGGTTACAGCTCCGCACGTCCCTCGCCTCGCCATACATAGGCGCGATGGCTGCTATGCATATGCTGCTTGCCTCCGTCTCCGATCCGATCTGCCTCATTTCGTTCGGCCAACACAATGCAGCACGCATCCAATCCCAAGTACGATTATCTCTTAATCGCCTTCTTCTTTCCTACCTTAATCGCGCGCATTACTCCATTTATTTCTTCAGATATATGTTGAGTTCAGGTGTGTAGTAGCAGCAAATTGAATACTAGCGAGTTTCTGCGGGTCTTTTACCGTTTTGATTTTGTTTTAGCTTGTGTTGAGTCCTCACTTCGTATGCGCTGCTTGTACTATTCTGAGTCTTGTAGGTTGATGCATCTATAAGGAAAGGAGTTGTGTCTTTTCTCAATTTCCTTTATTTGTTGTAAAGTTATTTTTTTCATTATAATATATCTTAATCGGTCTTTCGCTGGTCCATGAAAAAATATTATTCTCTTTATCTCATAATATAATAATTTATTATTGGATTTGATATTTCATAGTATAACGAATCTAGACAGTGGCACTGTTTAGATTCGTTATTCTATAAAATATTAAATTGGATCCTGGTTATTATATTATGAGACAGAGGAAATAGCAAGTTTTGATCTCATGATTTTTCGATGCTATCAATAATACTACATGTTGGATCCTGTTAATTAGAGTCTAGTGCATGTTGATCAAAACGTAAAGACGAATCTGCAGGGCTCATGCCTCCGCATCGGCGCCTAGAGTCAGCAGGCTGCCGGCCAGGCCAGCAGCGAGCAGCAAGCCCTCGCCGGCAGAGCGCCGGTCGTTCAAGGCCGCCGACGCGCCCCGGGCCGCCACTCCCGACGTACGTATGGTAACCCGACGTCGATCCATCGCATGTTCGCCACTAGCTACTGATTGCTGCATCGATCTGTGGATGCTATGGTGCGTGCAGGTGCAGAAGCAGGCACGGGGTGCTGCTGTTCCGAATGCGAGGGCCTCGGCGGCGGCGCGGCTCAACGCCGTGCAGGAGGATCTCAAGAATGCGCAGGACCACCTGGCCTCCATCGACAGGGACAAGGCCCAGCTCCTCCACGACCTGGCTCTCGCCCGCCGCCTCGCCGACGACGCCTACGCCAAGCTGGACGACTCGCTCGCCGCGCAGAGGGCGGCCGAGGAGGCGCTCGAGCTCGAGCGCTTCAAGTCGCTGGAGCGGGAGCAGTCCGCCATCGACGTGGCGCAGAGGGAGGAAGACGAGTGGAGGGCCAAGTGCGAAGCCATCGACAAGCGCCAAGCCGAGGACGCCGCCGAGCTTGACAGGGTGAAGGAGCAACTGGCACTGGCTCTGCAGGCCAAAGACTCGGCCGCGCGGATCGCCGACGCCAACGCCGGCAAGGTAGACGCCCTGACGGCCGAGCTGGACACGAAAGCACAAGAGGCCGCAGCCGCTGTCACCAAGCTCCAGAACGCAGAGGCGTCTCGAAAGGAGGAGCAGAGCAGAGCAGCGCAGCTGCTCCATGCCCTCAAGGTTGACATCGCCTACGCCAAGAGGGCGGAGGCCGACGCCAACAAGTCAGCACAGGAGTGGAAGGCCATGGCAGAGTCGCTTCAAGCTCGCCTCGGCGAAGCCTCCTCGCTGAACAAATCCAACGAGGACTCACTCGCGTCCTTGACAGGCATCCTCAAGGAATGCAAATCCATGCTGCAACACGAGCAGTCCCAGGTCGTCGAGCTCAAGGAGAAGGCGGCGTCCTTGGAGAAGGAAGCATGCGACTACAAGGAGGGCTTCTTACAGACCAACAGGCGCCTCGACGTCGCAACCAAGGAGGCGCATCAACTACATACCACCATAGATAAGCTAAGATCTGAACTCAAGCTGCTAAACGAAGCACATGAGCAGGTCGGCGTGCTCTCCCAAGACAAGACCAAGCTTCAGAAGGAGCTTGACGATGCTAGAGAGGAGAAGGACAAGGCCAAGAAGGCCGTCGAAGACCTGGCTGCTGCGCTGCTCCAAGTGTCATCAGAAGCAAGAGAAGCTAAAGAAAGGGTCTTGGCAAAACAGACCGAGCTAGAAGATGCACGGTCTCAGATATCAGAGTTGAAGGCAGAGATGAAAAATTCACAAGACAGGTACCAGATGATGCTTGATGAATCCAACTACGAGGTCGCCTGCCTCAGAAAGGCAGTTGAGAAGCAGGGTTCAGAGGCCAACGATCTCTCCAAACTGCTCGCAGAGGCAACAGAGAGGAGAGCCGGAGAGGAAGAAGCTGCAAAAGGCACCGAGAAATCCAGAGTGCTCCTCATGAAGCTGGAAATGGACAAGCTGATGGGATCACTGAAAGCCGCGGAGCATGAATCAAACGCTGCCAAGGATGACAAGGCGCAGCTACAGACCCAGCTGAGGCTGCTCGAGTCCAGGATCACCGAGGCTAACCTGACAGCCGAAGAAGGAAAGATCAGCAGCCTACGGTTGAAGGAGATGCTCGCGGACAAGGAGGACGGGCTACTGATCATTGCGCGAGAGAACGACGGCCTGCGAGCTAGAGAAGCAGCTGCGCAAGCGAAGATTGATGAGCTCACTTCACTACTTGCAGAGGTCACAGCTGGGAAATTAGAAGGAGAGTCAAACGGAGTAGCTATCAGGAGCCCAGAGAAGCAGCAGAACATGTTCCTGAAGATGATGTGCCCTCCCATGGATGATCATGCGCGAGATGATGATGTGAATAGCAGCTACAGGAGAGTCCAAGCGGATGAGATGAAGCACGTCCAAGTGGAGACGGTGAAACATGAAAAGGAGGCGGCGTCAGCAGTAGAGGTCAACACTCTTGAGAACAGCAAGATCATAGAAGATGACCTGCACAAGCACAGGGACGATGATACGGAGTTCTCGTCGAGCGACGATGGCATCGAGTCGCAGTCGCAGGGAGACGATGCAGCAGCTGTAGACCAGATGAATGGATTGCTGTTGATCCATGGCCCGACGTCGTCTTTCAACCTGAAGGAGCAGCACACCCAGAAGAAGAAGCAGGCCTTTCTCAAGAAATTCGGGAGCCTTTTGAGGAAGAAAGCTCATTTCACCAAGCTGAACGATCACTCCTTGCCCTAGCTACCGTTTTAACTCCAACTCCGCTCTAATCTTATGCTGCTGTTCTGAAAGTTCATTCTTTTCCTGTCAACAATATATGTTTGTGGCTATTGATTTTCGAGACTAGTGTTTGACCGTGTAAACCTGATGCGTAGACTCTAAACCCCAAACCCTATGTAAATGGAGTACTAGGTTTTGATTTTGATTTGAAATCTTTAAATAATAACCTAAAATTATTTTCTAAAAATTTAAATTTTTAGGTAGCTTTTAAAATACAAGAGAAACAATCAGTCCCATCGATGAGGAGATCCTTTGACAAGAATTAAACTGATCTTCATCTTACCTATCTAGCCCCTTTATTTCGTAGGTGTTTACGTTTGAAAAAGTTCTTTATATGTCATTAAAAGTTTACGCGAGTATTTATATACTACCGGTTCTCTCACTAACATATAGATCCCAGAACCATATCTACCCTACTATATAATTGACAAAGTTGAGTATCTACTTACTCACTCATCTGGTTAATCACATCCCTTGAATCCACTTACTCACTTATCTAGTTAATCCTAGCTCTTTATGTGAAATCTCAACCCGCACACAGACCCTAGGTAATCAATCTCGCTAATCTAATCTTCTCCTATAATTTTGCGGACTACCTCGCTTTCTGTTTCGCGCCGCGCTGCGCATCCCACCCTGCGCACGGCACCGCGCCGCCCCCTCCCCCGCCTTGCGCCTGGCCCCGCTCTGCACGGCGCCACGCTGCCCTGCTCAAATTACGGCGCCACCCCCCACCTTGCGCATGGCGCCGCGCCGCGTCGCCCGGGCCCGGTCCCCGCCCTCTCCGCTCAGCCGTCGACTGCCGCCCTCCCCGCACCCACTGGCCCCCGGCTCCCCCCGCACGCGAAGCCCCCACCCAGCCCTCCCCGCGCCATCACCGCTCCCACCGGCCACGCCTCCCCAGGCGTACACATGTGCTCTCTCTCGCTGCAGTCATGCCCGTCAGAGAGAGAAATCCGCGGCCATGACTACTCACCCGAAGATGACGGCGTTCCAGAGCATGATGTTGTTGTCCTGCGGCGTGCCGCTGATGTCGGCGGGCGGGGCCTGTTGTAGCCACTTGAAGTCCCGCATCAGCCGCTTCCTCACCGGCGTCGACATCTCCGCCGATCCGTCGAAGCAAACCCTCGCTAGGGTTTCGATCTGTCCCCTCCGCCTCTCCCGCTCTCCCCCTACTTGGCTTCGCGGTTTTCGTCTAGAAGCAGCGATGCTTCACTGAGAGAGGGAGAGAGAGATGTCAGATGTAGAGGTGTAGCCGGCGGGTCAAATCGCCGCGCGAAAGAAAAGATGAGCTTTTTAATCGTTCTCAATTAATCACTCTCTATCTCTCTGTGTGTCTCTTGTCGTAGCTCGTCGAAAGGTTCAACCTGGATTCTAGCTCTGAGCTTCAGCCTTCAGGTGCCGATTTACCATGCATTTTGGTCTCACCTAGATCGACCAACTGAAGTATTCATGGTTGGTTGATCGAGGTATTCATGATTTTAACAGTTTAACTCTTTTAGGTAGTGCTAACCCTAAGTGTTAAACACTCCAGCATATTGGGGACACCTTTTATTTTGTTTGACTGTAAATATGCTGAATTTCTATATTTTTTTATTAAATCGACGATTAATAGGGATCGATTGTCTGGCATTCAATGAAGTTCAGGACGCCTTTCCATCTATTTAAAATTAATTTAGTTCACCATATTTTAATATCATTGGATCATTATTAATGTCAACTTTGTTTTAGTAACATTTTGTTACTTCCTCACTTCTCTATAGTCTATTCCTTATGTAGGTATTGTTTTACAACGTGTTCAGTTGATTTTTTGAATGTAATGACAACAACATGCCACTCGATCGTTTGGGCATGCTTTGTCTATTGATTGAATTATACATAACCAATGGTTTAAATAAGAACCTCCAAAACTGGAAAGTTACACCATGTCCTCGAAAAGTTGTGTAAAGGAATCTCTGTGTCTTCCAAACTAGGAGCAGAAGCTTCATGTGGTTTCATCTGGTTGCTGGCGTCCTTGAGGCCTCAAATGAAACTTTGGCAAATGTCAGGTTGTGGAAGCATTCTAACCATCTAATGCACATTTGCACAGGTCACTTGGCTTTTTATTTTTTATAGATGAACATGGAATTTAAGACACATGGGCCTCTTCCTCCACCTCAGTAGGCTTCCAGCTTGCATTGGCCTCTTTGGCATCAACTTGATGGTGCAAACAAGGTAACCATCTAATTTGTTTTTTGTGTTGTTTAATTTGAACTTTTGATAAAACACATCATATCTACACTTTTAAAATGGTCTAGAATACAAAGAATTTATAAATAAAAAGGTACACATCTTTTGGAATCATTTAAATTACATAACTTTTGAGTTCAATGTAGTTACAGATTGAATTTCTTTTCAATGGAAATATGTTGAACACTTGAACTTCTTGCATTGGTTGGTTGATAGCTACCAGTGATGACTGTTTATAAGTAGTTAAGTACTTAGTGGATTCAACTGAATTCTTTCACTTTCGTCTGATGCACATTTAATTGGCTTATTTTGTTATTCCTGTTCGAATCATTAAGAAATTTCATTTATCCTCACAGATGAGGCTGAACTAGCAAAACTTGCTCCAGGTTCAGATGCGCAACAAGCTGCATTAGTAGCTATTCAGGAAGAGGACCCTTACAATTGGGGGTATTTATTCTTGCTCTTTTTTCTCAAACATTACACATACTAATGCATCATGATGGTCTTAAGATAGTAAAGTTTGTTATGTTCTTGCCTGTAAATCATTCTCATGTATGATCATATGCACACTAAAGGTATAATCCTGTACTTTTGGCGTTTTGGGGGTTCCAAAAGGAAGTTATGCAAGTAACCCAAATTGTCCAAGTCGTATTATTGAATACAAACAGATGGTGCATGTGTGTTTTTCTTTCTAACCCTGAAATACATAAATAAAAAATATGAATATGTTTGAATGTATGATTCCAGAAGGAATTCTTCTAAATTCGAATTATTTTTGCTACAAATTTCATGTTGTTTTAATTGAGGGACATCCATTTTAGATAAAATATGTGCTAACTTGCAGTCCATCGTCTTACTATAATGCATGGAATAACCTAAATCTACTTAGCTCTATGCCGAACGGTTGTTACTTTTTTATGAAACTTTGGAAAGCAGGCCCTAAATCGCATAGGTCTTCGTGTTGTCATGAATGTTGTATAGAATCATTTGAAGTCAAGTGGCCCCTTCGGTGTCTCCTTAGTGCTTGAAATAATTTGTAGTAAATACATTTTGTTGGTTAGTGGTAAGTTTAAATAATAGCATTCTTATTCATTCCTTCAAATTATTGTGTTCAATTTTTGTTCCAGGTAAAACTGGTTTGGATAAACAAAAAAAATTCAAGAAGCATATTGTGCTGAATTATATCTAACAAAGGTAGTTAAGTAACTGAGTAGGTTTTTTTTTTAAGGAAACTGAATTCATGATCAGTGTGTACAATACTACCGTTTACCATTCTAAACTAGAAACTGCCTATACTGCAGATTGGAAACCATACCTACAGTATCACCTTTGACCTTCGAACTTCAAATGCTATCAACATTGTTGTTCACTGCAAGGTATGCATGTTGAATTTTATTGCACTCTTTTGTGTCCGCCATATCATAAGATGAGAATTTCAGCAAGCGGTTCTCATATTTTCTTTGTCACTGCCTCTTTTCCTTGTTTTAATATGGTTTATCACTTTTCAGCTTTCATTAGTTCTATTAGTGATTTATTTACTTTGTTTTGATGAATAACCACATTTTTAGATGCTTGCACTTGTTAGTGCATAAGATGGTTAATGGTTTCAAGAAACAATGAAACATGCAAACTAAAGGGTTATTATGATCTGTCACGATTTTGTAAGCCTGGACTAAGGATAGTCATACTATGCTCATGTTTTGTAAATATGTAGATGCACACAAATATTTCATTTACCAGTTTATCCCTTTTTCTTCTCTCATTGTTAATACTATAAATTTAACAATATAATAATTTGATTCAAGATTAACATATTTATTGTCTTTTGTTTTGTGTGTAGGATCTAAAGGCAGTAAGGCTCCTGATAAGGAGGTGGCTTACACATATGCCATGGAGGGACATGTTACTGCACTGATAATGCTATTTCTGGTGGTTAAAGATAAGATATATGTATCAGTCTTTTGTTTTTGTTCGATTCAATCTGAAGATATTTATTGTCTTTTAATTTTTATCGTAGTGTTAGCACGGGTACGCTAATAGTGTCAGCAAAAGAACCAATGATATATTTCAGTGACATATAAAGAATATCTATTTACATTTACATATTACTCTGTATAACATCACAGAAGTAAAGCAAATCCATTCCAAGAAGTTAAAAAGAGGAAGAGGTTGGAACTAGTAAGAGTTTGTTACCGTTGGATCGGATGAAAAGTCAAAGTAAAACATCTGTGCGCCGGATGAGATGGGGCCGAATGAAGATGGCTGCGCACCTGCACTGCTGTGGCAATTTGCCATGGTTTAGCCAAACATAAATAATTGCTCGGGCCGCCAATCCAACAACAGATCGGTGCTTTTGTCATTTTCTCCCTTATCTTGTATTTATTTATTGCAAATTGCAAGAGCACGCTGATAAAAT
Source organism: Zizania latifolia (assembly GCA_000418225.1). NCBI lineage: Eukaryota > Viridiplantae > Streptophyta > Magnoliopsida > Poales > Poaceae > Zizania > Zizania latifolia. Next base: position 2,520 of record KE373140.1, on the reverse strand, counting down.
AAAAAACAACGGGAAGAAAAAAATAAAGGAAAGGAAAACAAGGTACATGAGGATGGCGACGAGACAACTTTTTATCTAGAGTATTCACTTCATCTTATAATATAGTAATTTAAGATTTTACAGTATAATAAATCTAAATAATAATATTATCTAGATTTATTCTATTACGAAATGATAAATCTGATCTTAAATTTTATAAGAAAGAGGAAGTATTTAAGAGTAGTACAGTGCTACTAGGAGTAGTACAGTGCTACTAGGAGGAGTAGCATTTAGCCAATTAGCCACTAGCCAGGCACTGCACGTAAACTGAATTTCGTTTCAGATCTGATTTGACCAGAGAAGAGATCTTACGAGTGGCAGCTCAGATGAGATGCCCCGTACTCGCATACCAGCCCAGCTGGGCGAGTCAACGGTCGACGGTCCCGGCATTAAAGTAAACTGGAATTTGCCACGTCATTTCGCTTCCTTGCTTACTTTGACTAGAGAAATGTAATGTCCAGTAGTACGTAATTGCCGAAGTTTTCGGCCGTGACCCGGGAGAGCTAAGCAATGCTCTACTAATCTGTCTTAGAATTACTCAAAAGCAGGATCTTTTCGGACAGAATGAGTGCTTAATAACAGAGCTCTTAGCAAGGATGCTTGCTTGTAAACCCTCGAGCCACAAAACACGCACAGAAAGCTACACCAACATTGAAATTCCTGGTAGCTGCTGTTAGCTTCGATAAGTAGCATGGCAAGGTTGTTCAGGACCAGCTTAATCAGACATTTTGATATACCTGCTGGAACTACTTTGTTCCCTTTCAGCAAAATTATCATGAATACTAGTCAGGCATTCTCATGATTTTTTTACAAAAACAAATGGCTGCAATAATACCCTTTGAAACACAGGATTTTCACAGGAATTAGTTCAATTCTGGCAAAAATCATTTGAAATTCCTTTGTTCAAAGGAGCCTTTAACTTACAAGGATATGTTGTGCACAAAGAATACTAGTCACTTACAGAGCAACAATACCAACACCACAAGGAGATGCCACATTAATCCTACAACAGAGGATTCTCCTACTTATAGCAGACTATAATAAACCACATATAACTCAAGAGATTAGAACCTAGACGAGCATCTAGATAGCCCAGGAACTCTCCCTTGGAAAAGCACTAGAATTTCTGGGATGCACAGCATAAGACGCACCAAGCATACCCATTTCAGCAAGTATCAAATTTGTCAAAAAAAAAGTCTTTTGCACATGTGAAATATGACTAGTATGTATCCATTCACCATGTTGCACACACACATTATATGAACCAATAGACCATACAAGAGCATATATAATATATCAATGTATTCCCATTCATACAAAATAACGAAAAACATATGGACCACTATTGACTCTGAATGAATATTGGATGCTAACAGCTGCCACGGAAAAGTTTTATCCCTGGCAAAAACCAGTAATCAATAGTTTTCAACCATGAACCATGGATATACAACCAAGCCTTTTAAACTCCACGGGTGCTTCAAAAGACTAACGATATTCACATTGCGGCATTTCCAAAATTCAAAAACACGATATGTAAAGATGTGTATGACACGCTTGGCGGTAAGGAATATTCATGCCACAAGATCAAGCTGAGTCAAAGTGAAACCTTCATCTCAAGTATCAGTATATATTGCAAATGCTCAAAGAGTGATGGGGATAACAATAATGTGTTATACCTCAACTCTCCTCTGATGGTTGTTGTATGAATAAGACAGTTAACTGAACTTGTGGCAAGCTGATATCTGAAAAGTTAGCTAGTCTCCAAGGAAGAAAAAGGCAGGAGCAAACATTGTTTTGCTCAAGAATAGGTAAACCAAAAGGCACTGATGAGAAGGGCTAATCTTTCATTCATGAACTAAAGGTTTACAATTACACGTTTGAAGCCTAGTCACTCAAGAATCTAAACTACAACATGCCCAGTTCTTGCTGTCCGGCTTTTGCAGCTACGAGAAGTGAACGAATTGAAAGCTTTACCAGTTATACAATTACAAATATATAGACTGACTGACTGACTAATCACGCAAGCAGTAAGTAAGAAGAGCAAACAGTGGTGTCCAAAGCTATAACCCACCTGTGTCCAGTTCGTGGCGGCGAGCCCAATTCAGCTCTAGTCCCTAGCGTCAAATGTTACACTTCCTTCCGCCTTCACGGGGGATTCTGCTGCTGGTGCTGGGAGCAAGCTGCGCTACTACATATCTCTCCACCGTGGGCTCAGGATTGGCAAGAACCCGGACGGAGAGAGCAGCCCTGACGGCGACTGCGGGAACCAGAGGCTAGGCGACTGAGGCGGCATGGGGCCTGGACCCAGGATGCCTGTGCCCGGTAGCGGCGACAGCACAGGGAAGTTCGGCGTGAGCGGCGCCGGGTGCTGGAAACCCGGCGAGAGTAGCGGGTACGGCGACCTGGGCATCGGCGAGAGCAGGTTGAGAAAGCCACTCGGAGATGGGAGTATCCCCGGCGACGGCACCGGTGGCAGGGGCG
>KE373139.1:214592-231304 GCA_000418225.1 Zizania latifolia | reverse complement strand
CTTGCGGAAGACGATGGACGCGGCGGCCATCGCCGCCGCCGTCTCGCCGGCGACGTCGGAGCCCGGCCGGTCTCGGTCCACCTTGTACGCCTGCCGCGACGTCGTCATGTCCTCCGGCCGCTGCCAGCAGTAGTGATCCGTGTCGCCGTCTCCGACCTGCATGCAAAAGTACACGACGGGTTTTAAAATTCTACTCCTTTCGGAATTTGAATCGACAGACGGGCAAAAAATTGAGATCTTTGTACTGAGCCATGTCGAAACGCATAGTTTAATGTCACTAATCGTACGTTCCATCAAACCTGCCACCTAACACGGTTGTTGTTATTCACCAGAAAAAGAGCACTCTTTTCGTAACAAGACTATAATTGAGCGAGGTTTAGAATGTTAGGAAGGAAAAAGACGAGAAAAAAACTAGTAAAGTACAATTCATGATAATTGAACTGGTCTCTTGATCTCTATGTAGCTCGTGTTCAACAGCTAGGCGGCCGAGTACTCAGTCGTGATGAGAGCAGGAGGATAGATCAGAAATGGTCTCATCAGATAGATCAGTTGAATTTGGATTACCTCAGCCCAGAGCTCGTCGGGCATGATGTGCGCCTTGATGAAGTAGTCGGTGCCCCACTTGATGGCCTCCAGCGCGTGCCCGAGCTCGCCAGCCGCCTCGACGTCATCGCCGTACTCGATCATGCTCCACGACAGCATCGTCACCGTGAACGCCATGGGCAGCCCGAACTTGACATGGTCGCCGGCATCGTAGTAACCACCAACCAAATCCACCTAACCACAGAAACATCCAAGTTAGTCTACCAGCTGCCACCATGCGCGCTCTTGCGGAAGCATCTTGCGCTCTATCTTTTGTCTAATGGAGTAAGTAGAGCGGCGCACAACGCCGGTGTGTGCGGCGGGCGTGCAGCTGTGCATGTAGGTGACGGCGGAGACGTACCCCTTGCTCGAGGCCGTCGGTGAGGCCGGAGTGGTCGCGCCACGTGACGCGCTGGCTGTGGGGGAGCCGCCCGGACCGCTGCGCCTCGAAGTAGAGCAGGCTCTTCTGCAGCGCGTCCTCGTAGTTGTGCGCCTTCCCCTCCACCGCCGCCGCGCCGGCGCCAACGACGACGACAACGGCCGACGACGAAGACGCGACGAGGAGCAACAGCGCCGCCGCGAGCATCCGCCCACGCAAGCAGCCTACGGCGCCGGCGCCTCTCATCGCGCAAGACGACGACCCCGATCCGCCCGGCGGTGTCTTCGCATGTGCCCGCCCCTCCGCCGCCGCGCGCATGTGATTGATGGCTCTGCTTGCGTGTGTGAGCGCGCGCGCGTCTCTCCCTCTCTCTGTGTTCTCTGTGTGTTACTGATCAGCTCGCTCGTGATCTCCCGCTCTGCACGCGTGAGAGACGTCGAGCGGCTCAACCCGAGGCCTTCCCGAGACGCGCTTATATTCGCCGCAACCCCAAGACGCGCGCGCGCGGGGGGGCAGGCGAGGCGCGCACACACACAGCGTGTTGAATCTGCTCGCCCCCCCGCGAGAATATAATACTCCTCTACTTGGGTGGTGCAAGTACAAATTCTGAGACCACGAGGAAACGATCAAAAATATAAGCCGCCTCCGCCTCCCGCTCGGTGGACTCGTTCGATCGCGTTTGGTGAGGCGATGGCCCTAGCGGAGCAGATTTTGACCGGGGCGAGGTGCGTGCGAATCGGTTGCTGCCGCGGACACGTGCTCGCTGCTCATCAGTTGCTCACACATTGGACGGACGAACGCGATCGACCCAGGCCAGCCCACCACCGATCGCGCTGCACCGCATGCTTTGATGCTTGCTTACATGTACTGCTCAAATATAAATTTTATATGGTGGGCTTCAATATCCTTTTCGTGAATATCCCGTCTAGATTAGTTCTCGTATTATCTCAATTCTCTACGTAAAACCAATTTAAACACAGTCCTCATAGAAACTTATTTCTATTCTGTGTTCGCTCAGTGCCAGATCGACTTTGTCCGGTAACATGTTCCAGTTTTAATAACGCCCTGAATTGACAGGCGAGTTTATTAACCGGTCCAGATGAGTTAACTAGAGAAGTTAAATGGTTCTTTTCCTGCACCTGTGCCAAATTGTGGGTGTGAATTAGCACATGTTGTGCACGCAGTCGCAGTTAGTTATGGGCGGTTTTGATTTCCGTTTGACTATTGGCGATCGAGGCTTGCTGTTCCGACATGATTCTGGCGGATTTTGTCGGGGAAGGAGCATGTTTCGCCTAAGATTGGTTGGTTACGCACTGCATCTGCCATTTGGTCAAATCGTTGGGTTCGAGTTGATGGCTGCAGCGTCCAACCTTTTCCGGTGATAATACAGATGCATCTGGTACCAGTTGCTGCTTGATACTCCATCGATCCTTAAGGTGTATTTCGTCTAATAGCAAGCATTACACCAACAATAATATCAAATGTAAATATCACAAATTTTTTTATAATACAGAATTTTAATCGCACATAAGTATTTTTGAATATAAATATAATAATATCAAATGTATATCACAAAAATTTATATACTAATAGATGATTGTACACAGTGGAGTATGATCAACCAGCTCAAGCTAGCTATGTACATAGCGAGTACATACATTGTACAAACCATTCGTAGAACCGTATAGCTAGCTAAAGTGTACACACACACACACGTATGAGGCTTTAAATGCAATCTATCAAATTCCTGTGCTGTGCCAGCCAAGATTATTGTTTGAATTCCATATCTGGACGAAGCTACTACAAGCAATAATCAAGCATGAAGCATACGTCTTTTCTCTAGGCTATCTACAGGTGTGTTTTGCGTGCGTGTACATGAAACTAGTGATATCCACTCATCCGTTTCCCGCCCGGACAGGGACTCCCCGGATGCAGCGATTTCGACGCATCCGCTCCACCGTTCGATCGATCGACCGATCGAGACCGTCTTCTTCGTCTTCCTCCGTCGTCGTCGCTCTCTCTCCACCGGCTGCCATTACTCTCTCTCTCTCTCTCTCTCTCTCTCTGAGCTCTCGCTCGGTGCACATCTGGTAGGCAGGCAGGCAGGTAGGACCAGGTCGAGGGACAGACGATTCCTACGCGTGATAGCTTCACCTAATTATATCCCTTGGAAACTTCTTGCATCCTGCAGCCTCTCTCAATCTGTCTCTGTCTCACTAGCTCGATCTCTTAATATCTTAGCTTAATCACTCACTGTTCATTGGCCAATAAAAATCACATTTTGGCCCTGCCTTAGTAGTTTAACTAACCAGTAGCTCGTACGCGCACACGCACTAGTCTTGCTAGCTGCCACGCTTCGATCGTCGTCCTTTTCTATTCTACTCCTGCTTGATTAGATTAGATTGACGAATCGACTATATTCTGATCTCTGATTAGTGTACTAAATACCCATGTTGATGTTGCATTACGTGTGCTGATTTAGTGATTCGTATAGGAGAGGACAGGATCAGAGAGATATGCATGCATATACATGCCTTCGCATTAACCAAACGTTTGGTTTGCTCTCTCGTTTTTTCTCGTGCGGTTGGGACGTCCTCCTCTCTATCTCCGTAATCTTTTTTCTCAAGCAACAGGCCGGAAATTAAAGTGAAGCTAGCTAGCTCTAGCACCTTTTTATTTTCCTTTCCTAATTAATTGATGGGTTCTGGTAGCTAATGACGTTGATCTATCTGTGACACGACGATAATGTGATTTAGCAACTAGGTTAAAAAAAATCAGTATTTAATATCCTATATTGAATATGTGTATACTTCTAATTTTAGTCTATTGCATTCTTAACTTAGAAATCAGTCTTCAAATATCTAAATATAAATGTTTAAGTGGTGTAACTCTCTAATTTTTACTAGTTTTACACTGGCTCTCAATCTTAATTGTTTGTTTGTGTGGATTTCTCTGGTTTTTTTCTGCAGAAAGGGGACTGCCGGAGGCTTGATCGGACAAACGAACCACCTCTCGTTGTTGAAGCTGTAGTAGCCGTAATAACGTGTGCTTTTTTCTGCTGCTTTCAAAATAGTTTTCATTAGATAGCTTTAATTTTTCCTTATCTCGTTTTAAATATGATATACCAATTGTGGACACGGCCCACCTCAGGTATGGATTGGAACTGTATTTGCATCTAGATAGCTTCTTTGAAGGGTTATAATTTGTGTTTTCTTTATTATCATGACTACATTTAATTTAAAAGTAAAGTTGAAACTTTGCCTATATATTGTTGACTATTTTTTTGCACTGACTCACCAAACCATTTTTTGCATGTCCTAATTATAACACTATATATTTTATATTAGGTGAGGCGTCTTGTAGGAGAGGTATAGAAGTACATGTTTTATTTTGTGCTTCATAATTTTAATCGAAATTTATTAACTTTATTTAGCTTTTGTATGTAACAATCATACTGCTTCAGTACACTTTAGTCATCATTAATTCCCTTTTTAATAACTACGGTCCCATTTTAAATATTTTCAGACTACGCTAGCTGTTTGGCACCCCAGGCCTAAATCAACTCGGTATTCAACTATTCGTATTTGATTAATCAGCACCACATACCCCCAAAGCCTGCCTGTGTCCTGGTGCCCCATATTCCGGAAACATTTGTTTGCGTGCAATGCATCATCGATCAATCAGCAAGATGACAGTGACTGATACATGATGAGACGATCGACAATCTCAATTTCTTGTTTGCTCATACAATTAATACACGACTCCGTAGCGTATATATGAGTTCATACGTAGTTTCTAAAAAAAATAGAAGAGCTTAATTTGTCGATGTTTATCTTTGTCAAATAAATATTACTCCGTATGTCATAAATAAATCACTCACATTTTTTTAAAATCAGAAGAAATAAAAAACAATAAAGCAATTTAAGTTATTTTTTTAATTATTATATAAAAGTATAAAACAACATATATATATATATATATAATTATAATGAGTATAAATTCTTTCAGTCTTATAATATTATAATATAGGATTAGATTTGATATTTTATAGTATAATGAATCTAAATAGTATTATCGTTTATATTCATTGTAAAATAAAATATCACGTGACAGAGGGTTTTAGTGATGTCCAACCAATCGTCTAGCTGTCTGAAGCGACCGAGATGGACATATAATATACTAATACTCCTGCGCCATACTGCAGCATATACGTGTGAAGAGAAGCACTGAAAATGAGAAGGTCAGAAGGCTTTGCTCGGTGGGTTCAAACCGCGTTAGGAGGAAGCAGGGGCAGCCAAGGAAGTGATTCCAGTCGATTTGCTTGCTGTCTCTGCAGTTTCGTTTACCCTAAACATACCATCCATTCTATCCTGTGATGCTCCTCTTCAGTCTCATGACCATGCTGCTGCGCGGTGCTAGCTAGCTCAGCCTAGCTGCTCTGAGCCTCTAAGACAATGTGTGTGCCGCGTACCGTTGCGTACAGCAAATTTTAGCATATTTCTAAAACTTAATAAAGATAATTTATTTTTACAGATCTAGCAACCATAATTAAAAGAATAGGACCTATTACAATTCATTTTTTTATAGATCTTAAATGACAGCTTTTGGTTCATCTGTTTTTTAATTCTAAGTTAACTATAATCAATAACTAAGCTGATTGTACGACTTACTTCTGGCTGCAAATGGGTCAAAATGGAAGATAGAATGACACCATATCTGTAGTTCTGCACAAGTTTGGCATTGTCAGGACCCAATGGCTGATCGCTCTAAGGAAATTCTTATGCTCTTATGTGTGGTCATCTTCTTTTGTGTGTGCTGCTAACTGCACATGCACTTCTTTTAATTCCAGGAAGATTCACCGCAGCCACGCCCGGTCGTAGATAGCGTATGTCGGCGTAATATTAGCCGCGCAATATCGGGAAAATATCAACACGCTGTGATAATTGGACCCGTTTGATATATAGCTTTAGATTCTAATTCTCTTTAAAGGTGACTTTGTGGTGAATTAAATTTAGTTATGAAATTGTTTGGCTAGTAGATGACTAGATTCTAATTCTCGTAAGAAAGAATAATTATTTAAAATAACTATTATACTCGTATCTCTAGGTTGCATACATATATGTAATATCTTGTGTTATATGATCTGAAATTTTACTAACAAAAAATGAATAAATAATATTGTATGATGTGCTAATATATTTTAGTTATTTATAAATATTCTCTTGAACTTTTATGAGTATTCTCAATTTGTATTAGTTTGATTCTCGTCGGAATCAAGATTTCACGTAAGTATAAAAATGAGAAGCATTTGAAACATTTGTATGACGTGTCTCCTCACCAAGCACAAAACCCCCTCTGAAAAATTCCTCCGTTTTTTTTGGTGACACTTGCATCAACTTCATAACCATCTACTATAGTTTATTCTAGTCAATCTTGACTCAAAGTTGCATATGTTGATCTGCTAATTGGATAACCTGGCAGCAATAAAACTATCAGACCACATGTTGCCCCACCGGTCAATCTCATCTCTCAACTGCCGATGCCTCTCGGCCATGTGCGAAGACTCATCCTTCCTTACCACTTATTTTTCTAATAGCCCTGAACCCTTGCACAGCCTATAGATGACGAACAGGTTGATGCCTTGCTGACATCGTGATGACGTGTTAGACATACGCTACCTATTTGTCGCTAAAAAATCTTTAGAATTTTAAATAATTAATTAAAATAGTTGGATAAATCTTGACTGTGATGCAAAAATTGGCATCAAGCAGATACAGAAAGGCACATCACGAAAGACTTAGAAACCAATGCATAGTCAGTGATCTACATGCTTCAAAAAAAACATGAGGAAGTGGTTGAGGAAAGGCATTTCAAGAAGGGTCTGTATAAGCCAGTGTGTGAGGGATGGATGAGGACAATGAAGAAAGAGATGAAGTCAATATGCATGTGGCTAAATTCTTTTACGAGTGTGGAATACCATTCAATCCAATCAAATCAAGTAGCTTTGAGATCAGGTGTGAGGCAATTGGACAATATGGATCTGGATATAAACCTCCTAGCTTCCATGAGGTGAGAGTGCCATTGCTTGAAAAGGTCGTGGAACAGACTAATAAATTAAAGGAGAAGCATGAGGAAGATGACATATGAGACATATGTGGGCTTGTGGAGACCAGGGTAGAGACGCTAGCTATTTGTTGCTATAAAATTATATATATATATTTAAAATCTTTAAATAATTAATTAAAACAGTCAGATAAATCTTTACAATGGTGCAAAAATTAGCATCAAGTAGATACATAAAGGCACACCACAAGAGATTTCGAAGCCAATGCATAGTCTCACAGTTAAGCATCCATTGTTGTGCCATTGTGTGCAAAGACCAGAATTTACTTCCATTATTAAAAAAAAGTTTTGCAGTGCAAACTGATTAACAAATGAGCAATGTGACAGTTGCTTTGACGGGAAGAAGTCTGACTGAATTGGTGAAAGGAGGATCGATTTAGATGCTTAGGCATTTTGGTTGGCTGATTAACCTGCCAAATGCAGGGTTTTTTATTCACGTCTCAGATCAGAGAACTAACTGCAACTCTGCAAGTTTGCAATTCAGTTGAGTAGTTCTAAGGGATATGATGTCGTATCACTGCAAAAAAAGAAACGTGGCCGGATGACGGCGATGCCTGCCTGTGATCGTCCTTAACAAGGAAGAAAGAAAAGTTCAGAAAGATGTGTTTGATCTAACGAAAACGTACGCCATGCGTGCTTCCAAAAGCGACATGATATCAAATGTGTTGACGCTAAAATCGATCGATCTTGTGCACCAGCCACCAGGACAAGATACAAACAAGAGGCTGCAAAATTTGCAGTTTGACTTGGAGAAAAGACCTGTCACTCTGTCAGATCCAACCACAACTCGATGGAGAGAGGTTGCAGTTGCAGAGCTCATTCTCTGGCCACAGATGACAATTCGAATGGTCCAGAGAGAAAACAACACCTGCACACGCTGAGTTTACTGGTTTTTGCAAAGGCTTTTGTTTCTTGTTTAAGTTTACTTCGCTGGAAAAATGTGACAATTCATCCGAAGAGTAAAGTTTTTGATTAGTTTTTATGCGAACCTGAAGGCAGAAGCTGGCACTTTCACGGACAGAACCTCTGAGCATATGAACACTTCTTGGGGAGAACCGTATCTTTGTAGTACGATCGGTGCAATAATTTCCTCCAAATTCGTTTCTTTGGCTAACCAAGCATAAATTCCATCCGAAAAAAAGACATGGCACTCAAATCGCATCAGTGCAAACGAGACCTATATATTCGAAGCCCCTCGAATATGTCTCATCGCCTCTTCCTCTTGGCACACCAACCTCTTAGTTGCCTCGATCGTGTTCAAGAAGGATAAAAAAAAAAAGCAGAGTGTGTTGGGCACTGCTAATCCAGTAATCTCATGCCAGGTTCTGCTTTTGTTTCGCGTCGCAGTCTGCATGGTACTGGCTACTAGCTATCGATCCGGTCCGTATTGGCGTAGGTTGAAAGATAATGGTGAGGTGAGTCGCTGCTGTCCCAACAACCATCGGATGGATGCAGGTGCACAACGTCTAGCTTGGGCGATGGCTTTCGGCTTTAGGGCTTTAGGTGATGGGGCACCTTCTCTGATCTCTTTACTCTTAAGAGGATCTTAATATGTAGCAATTGATCCAGTCCAGTGTTTTAGTTAATGTCCCAGGAAATTTTTGTCCTACTGATCGGAGAGTAGTTGGTGATCAATACGACTAAACCTACGATATGATTGGTGAGATAGAACTCGTATAGAGTGGTTTGGTTTTGATCTGATGGGTTTAGTGTTGGTGAAACAGTGTCCGGAATGTTTCTGAAGAGAATAAAATGTACCAGGGTTGCACATGAACGTACTGATTTTCATATGGTTGGGTACTTGGGTGTGATGAAGCAACCTTGTTTTGTTCTGCAAACAGTGAGACGAAGCTGTATTGAATAGCGCGATAGGTGTATTCAGGACGGCTGCTGTTGATGTAGGCGTTGCCGTTGGAGTCATGCACGCATACGTGGACTTGCGAAGATGGCACTCGTGGCGGCGATGCAGCGTCTAGAACGTGCACTGGAATTCTTGACAGCGAGCGTGACGGAACATATACTGTAGTGGATGTTAGCGTGGAAACCCAGCTGAGAATTCAGCATTTCAGCCCACGTACCGTGTGCCTCGGTTAAATTCGGTAGCCGGAAGAGGCGAACTCGATCGCGTGGGTGTGTTCCGTCCTTTCACCGCAGCAGCGTCATTGGCGTGCGTGCTTCGGTTGTTACTGATGGGCTGGAGAAACGCAAGACGCGCGCATGGTGGAATCAACCGGAAGTTGGTGGGAGCGTGACCAGAGTCGTATGAGACCGTGGTAACCGGTTCGAAGTTTTTGACTCTCTTATAAAAATTAGATCAGTAACTATTAAATGGGAAAACCATATTAGTTACCACAATACCAAGCTATTTATCCACCGCCGTAAGTGTTTTCTTAGTCTAAGCGTGACATGCCGCCCTAGCTGGGCGAGGAGAATTAATCGTTTTGGCGCGCGGCACCACCTGCACGGCTGCGTCAGCTGCGCCGTCGCGTGCGGGACTAGCGTCGGTGTGATGGTGTCCCGTGTCCGGACCCTTCTTCCGCATGAGCTAGCGGCCGCTGGTCACGGAATCCATCGCCTCCTCGGCGGCCGGCGCGTGGCTCGTCGTCAACCCGATACGCCACGCTACGCGGTGGCCGCCTCGCTCCGCACGTCGTCGCACAGGCAGAGTCGGCGTGCGCAGGCGTTGCCTGCCGGCTCGGTTGTGTGCTTCTGTGCTGTGCGGATCTTACGGTTTTACCGTGTGCCCGCGGGACGCGGCCGACGTCCACGGCCCGCTGCTCTGCTCAGCCGGGTCAACAGTCGCACGTCCATAGACAGAAGTGGGTCGGTTGCTCGAATCTACTTAACATCGATAGGGTTCGAGGCAAACGCCCGCGTAAAAAACACGGCTCCATCTCGAAGAGATTTGGGTTATTTACTATTTTGATTTATCATAGAAATAAATGATTTTAAATGTCACTTACATAAATGATAAATAATTAAATAACACAAATATTTTAGTGGCAAATTCTCAAACCTTCAAAAACATAGACATGGAAAAAACATAAGATTATAAGAAGTCACGGCATATTGAAATCTATAAGAAATAAAACTGCAGAAATTACACAAAATAGTGTTTGAATGTATCATAGAAAAACACATGTAATTTAAAATAATATATTGGCTTATTAGGAAAAGGAGAGAGAAAGATAGAAGTCATATTTGAACTCTCAAATAAAATTGGAAAAATGAGAGTAGACTTGGTACTAAAATTCCTCCAAAATATGGAGTTTTTTCCACTGAAATTCCTTTAAATTGATACTCCCATCCAAACAACCCACGTAAAAAATTCCTTTTGATTGAATTCCTCTATTTTTTTAACAAATTTTCTTCGATCCGATGGAACACTGAGAATTTTCTATTTTTAAATTAATACTCCCATCCAAACAACCCATGTAAAAAATTCCTTTGGATTGAATTCCTCTTTTTTTTTTAACAAATTTTCTTCGATCCGATAGAACACTGAGAACGGTAGGAACACTGACAATTTTCAATTTTTAAATTAATATTCCCATCCAAACAACCCATGTAGAAAATTCCTTTTGATTGAATTCCTCTATTTTTTTAACAAATTTTCTTCGATCCGATGGAACACTGAGAATTTTCTGTTTTTAAATTAATACTCCCATCCAAACAACCCATGTGAAAAATTCCTTTTGACTGAATTCCTCTTTTTTTTTTAACAAATTTTCTTCGATCCGATAGAACACTGAGAATTTTCAATTTTTAAATTAATACTCCCATCCAAACAACCCATAGTATTGTGTCCAGTTTGCACAGTGCACACATTAGTGAAACAACAGTGCAGACTGCAATTGTCTACAGCGTTTGCAAAATTTGCATCCTTCTGGCAGAGGAAAGGAGACTATGAACATGCAAACAGGAGACAACTAAATAGTCAAGCACTTCTTTCTTCCCAGGGGTTTCCGGAACTTTCAGTGTAGCAACACAAAGATGATATATTTCCAAAGAATTGACACAACATACAACATGCATCTGCCTATCAACAGCAAAGAAAAACAAAACTACAAGGGCCTCTATCTACTATCACTCCTCCCCTGGGCTGCATCAGAAACTTCAACTGTGCTGCAGTTGCCTTGGTTGAACGAAGTTCACTAGCCCTCAAAGTACTTGCATCTTTTCATCTAATCTTGGTGAAAATTTCGTGTCAGAGGTATGTATGAGTTAGAGTCAGTTTGAAAGCAGTGAGATGGCAATGCTTCGAATGATGAGACATCAGATCTCTTCCACTGGCCAGACCATCAAACTGCTGATTCTGTCGTTCCCACCACTAATTTGGAGACTGCTTGGTATAACTGCTCTTCATCGAAGGGTTTTGACACATACCCATCCATTCCTGACTTTATACACTCTTCATATGTTGCCTGAATAACATCAGCAGTCATTGCCAGAACAGGCAAATGGAACTCAACAAATGTTGAGTATTCCACTGAAGTCAGCGTGTTCTTCATTTCCTCATTTGCTTTCATCTCCATTTGCCTTATTTGTCTCGTTGCCTCAAACCTAAACAACATAATAACATAGTGATTAAAATCCATAAAATTGCTATAAAGATGAGTAAAAAACTTCAACACAAAAATCCTTGAAAATGAAAATGCAACTTCCTTTAAAAGTGAGGTGTTTCAAAACACAATAAATAAGAAAATACCCCAAAACAGTATTTTGTTTATCGGATCCATACCCATCCATCTCTGGCATCTGGACATCCATGAAGCATGCATCAAAGCAGTGTGGTTGTTGAAGTAGGAAGATAGCGTCTTTCCCACTTTCAACACAATGAACTTTGGCACCATACTTCTTGAGCGCAGCTGCAGCAACTCGGAGATTAACTTTATTATCATCTACAATCAATATATTCTTTCCAATCAGCAAGCTGCGAAGAAACGAGGGCCTGTTTTGATTTTCTTTCCTTTCAGGCATCTTCGCTTTTAGCAATTGTTGAAGGCAAGAAGCAATTGTGCTTGCCCTTATAGGTTTACACATCACAATATCAAATGTGGATCCATATCTGTCCTTGTCCTCTTCAGATGTGACCAAAAGAATTAGCTTGGGCAACTCATGCACCTGACCGTTACTTTTTAGCTCATGGAGGTGATTCAATAACTGGGTATCTGTCTCAGGCTTCCAGATGTCACTCTCGATAAAAAGCATGGATAGTTTCTCCCTGCAAAATGACAATGTAGGTAATACAAGGAGAATCAGCATGCATTCAAGAAGCATGTGACTACATGAATTATTCAGTTATCACCAAATCATCCAATATGGTCCTTTATGGTCTAAAATTTCATTAACAAATTGTAGTTTGAATTTTGTCCTTCCATTAACTACAATGAATGCCTCTTTTGTCTCTAATTTTGATCCCTCTTGCATCACATGGCTGGTTCATGATATAGCTAGTGTTTAAAGAGACCATGTAACAGGCCTGTAGGAACTAAAAATAACTTAATAGAAGACTCACCTGGACCCTGTTGCACCTTTTTGTCCAGAGAAAGTCTGAAGTCCCATACTCAAATTATTCACAACTTGAACAATTATTCCCAACCTGTTAAGGTGATATCTTGTGACAGCTCCACGTACAGGTCTCCCATCTACCAAAATAACTTTCATTCCCTTAAAGACAGTGGGTAGTGCCTCGGATAAGCTCCTCTTCGGATCACTTGAAGTATCTTTGCATGAGCGCTTGAGGACAGCTGAGAATGTAAATGTACTCCCAACAAATGGACGGCTAGTGAAACTTATTTGACCACCCATAAGTTCAGCTAAACATTTGCTGATGCTTAAGCCAATGCCAGTTCCACCATAGTTCCTTGAAGTTGAACTATCAGCCTGCATGAAAGGAGTAAAAACACGATCTTGTGCATGTAACGGGATCCCAACACCTGTGTCCTCAATACTTATCATCAAAGTCACACAATCAGAACCATTTTGATTAGATTTTTCACACTCAAGCTTATCCATAAGAGGCTCTTTATCAGATAGCAGCAGTTTAAAATACTCCCAACTATTGCGTTCATCTGCGGCCTGAAAACCACTCAAAGTATTGAAGGCGCCATTAGCTATAGTCTCAACTTTGCCATCTTTCCCGTTCATTGTTCCATTAAGAACTTTATTAGCTTCCAACTTTGAGTTATCAGACAGACAGACTCGCACAAATACATGTCCCCGTTCTGTGAACTGTGATAGTTAATAGTAAAGTCAGTATATTTTCTGAATGTGATTGAGAGCAGAATTTAAATATAGAAATAATATGCAAACTAATTAGTCCATGGTGTGCAAACAATGGTATCTTCATGGTTAAAAAAGGCATATCAAACGTCATTCACCAAAAACTTGATAGCTTAGTGCTTACTTTGACCGCATTTCCCACCAAATTTGTCAGTATTTGTCGATATCTCCAAGGATCTCCAATAACAACCTTTGGAACATCGTCACAAACAAACACCGCAAGCTGCAAAAATTAGGGGGATTAGTAAAGGACAAGGTGGTGGAAAGGAATTAGAAAAAAGAAATGTGTGTGCAAACTGCATGATCTGACTGCTCAGCCACAACAAAGGGCTGGAAGTAGTTCATACCATGATTATACGAGCACAGTTCATCTTTCATAATTTATGCAAGTAATTGAAAGGATACCTCAATGCACTTCTCTCTTGACTTTGAAGAAAACAAGGAGATCACATCATCCATGAGAGACCGCAGATCAAAAGGAACTGCCTCAAGTTCCAATTTTCCAGCTTCAATCTTAGCCCGATCAAGTACATCATTTATCAATGTTATCAATGCTCTGCCACACATCTGGGCAGTCTGAGCAAAATCCTTCTGAGTCATTGTCAGATCTGTCCCCAAAAGCATGTCCAGCATTCCTACATCAAAATGAAGAATTTTTTAGATTGCCAGGCAACTGGGCAGAAGATTATGCAAGTACTACATAGAACGAATTAGTACCAAGGACGCCATTCATAGGTGTTCTGATCTCATGGGATACAGTTGCCAGAAACTGCAAGTGGAAAAATGCAAATATAAATACATTATACATATATATATACTAGAAATCCCAGTGGGAGAGAGCACTGAAATATGTCAAACCTGGGATTTAGCAACATCAGCAGCCTCTGCTTGAGTTTTGAGCTCTTCCATCTTTCTACAGTCCTCTGAAACTTTGTCATACCGAGACCATGCAGCACAAATTATATACCCAACAAGCATCCAAATGACAAAAGCTCCCAAAGGATTAGTAATAGCAGACCACGGAAGAGGAGGCTTTTGCTTATACCTGCTCAGGTTGCCAGAATTAGTGGAAGAGCCAAGCAGCCAACAAATTAATTTCACCAAACAGAAGCTACCAACCTGCACCTCATTTCATGCCTCCTGAATGGATCACCAAAATCAAGCGTGCTAACATGCAAGAGGGGCACTTTACCATCTGGACTTTGAGGACCATACATAACCATAGGTTCTGAAGCATTTGTGACATCATACACATTCACCACAATATCCTGATTGCCAGCAAGTTTGCTCAGCAAATTCTCCACAAGTGACTCCACATCAAAAGCTCCACCAAGATATCTGTTAGTGGAGACTTAAGTTGATGAGACCACAACAACCAAACAATTGTGTGTATATGGCTAGCAAATGGCATATATTGATTTTCATCTAGGGTACTATTTTCTTTTTCAAATCAGAGTGGATACTAATTCATTGCAAATTTTGAGTTGAGGAAGAAAATTTGATGAAGTTGCCCAGTGTGTTATTGGCTACTTGTCATCCTTTTTACTGTTTTATGCTGAGTTTGTAAGTTTGATTGGTCTGTTCCAATATTACAAGTAGGAAATATGATAGGGTCCTAGAACAGTTGCCACCCGAACAAAAAAAAGAAAAGGCAAAGGCAAATGGAAAACACCATGAACTTTATTACATATGCCAAGCCAATAAACCAGGCAGAAGCCTTTGCTCAAGGATGGATAACTAAGCTACACTATAATCAAGTTACAGAAGGTCAAGATTACAAGATACTAGATGGCCAAATTACCCTTGCACATTGTGTGGTTTCAGGCATTTGAGAACTATGTATGCATATGTTTGAAACACAAAAGAATAGTCATTTGATGTGCCCCAACATGTCATAAAAGATAAAAGATAATTTTATCTCCTCACCCTGCGGTTGCTTCCACACGCTGCTCAACTGATGCATCGGCAGCTAGACCAGAGCGATATACAGCAAAAGTGAGAACTACCCCCAAGTGGTTTGACCCAAGTAACCTGAATGGGTTTGTCAACACAGCTTTGCCAGTAGCCCTGGCACGTAAGATGTTTTCCCGGTCCTCCTATATTTGGAATTAAATGATTATTTATCTAAATAAAAATTAAGAGAGCACAAGAAACCCTCAATAAATAACAAATAAAAGAAACATCAAGCAACAAGAAATGCACCTCTCCAGACATCATGTCGATACGTGCAAGGTAGGAAACTGTGTCCTGTGAGAAAATCACTGGGGCATACTCATCTTGGGGAGGTGCAGCCTCTCGCTTCATCGTGTTCATAATCCATCCCTGCTGGCTCTCAAACATCTCCCTCTCATGATGGAAGATACGCTGTGCATATGCCACCCCATTCAACAATGGGCGCTCAAATGATGTCCTTGCAGTGTATTTTGCAAATGTACCCTGTAATAAACATTGCACACAATGCAGAATGAAACACACTAGAAGGCAAAAATTCTGTAAGAACAAAGATGAAATAACCTAGGCATAAAAAAGAAAGTGGTGATGAAATTAACATTCTACTGAATCAATGTCCCTAATTGTAGCAAAACTCTTAATTCGTCAACAAACCCTAAATCCATATATACAACTATGGCCAATGATCAGATTAGTCCGTTATTCATTGCTGCCAGTTGCCACAACCAGAATATGTCTTCAAATACCATGCCATAATACTCCTAAAACGACTGATCAGCTGAACAATTGCAGAAGTTCTTCATTGCTAGGATGGTTACATTTTCAGCAAAGGAATCAAATGTTGTAACACCAACCCATTAACCAATGTATAAACAAAACAGCGAGCTACCAGCCTAGAAGTTCAGAGACGTATGTGAGCATAAAAAAAAGTCGAACTGCTCGAAGAATGCCACATATTCAAACATCAAAGCGCCCCACATGGGAACCAACTGCAGCAATAATGTGCCGCTAAACGACTAATCGGCATGCCTGGAAGCATCAAAAAACCACAACCTATCTTTTAAAGAAGAAATCCAGAGGGGATCCAGGGGTCCGCCATTGCCGCAGAATTTGGGGAAGACAGCAAGTCAGCAACAACGATGCATCAAGAAACAACCTTTATGCGTCCTTTTCTAGCTCACCTGGTCGATGGCGGATGGAAATTTCTCGAAATGGAAGGTGGAGATGAGGATGGCGAGTGCGTGGACGTGGTTGACGGTGACGCCGAACTGCTCCTGCAGCATCCTCGCCCGCTCCTCGCACATGCTGACGAGTCTCTCCTCCGCACGGTCCATGGTCTCCCGGCGCAGGTGCCAGTGCACGGTCGCCGAGCACGCCACGGCCACCACAACCC
>KE373139.1:159667-173395 GCA_000418225.1 Zizania latifolia | reverse complement strand
CAGCAGGCAGAAGCCGCCGCCTCCGCCGGGAGTCTACCCTCGCTATGTCCCGAAGAGGGGTGCGGTGCTGAAGAATATCTTACAAGGAATACCTGGTCTCTTCGTCTTCGTCCCCCCGCTGTGCGGAGGCGGATCGGTGAACGACGGCGGTGGCCGCGTGAGCCCGGCGCCGCCTCCGGGCGGCGATGGCGCCGAGCAGGGGAAGTAGGTGGGGACTCGTCCGACCATTAGATCGGATGGTCACGGTCCAACTTTTTATCTGGGCCGTTCGTTAGATAACGCCGCGATGACGGCAGCTGCTACATGCTTGCCCAACTATGCTTTTATCTCCTGCTACATGTTACAGATTTGATATTTGTTCGTCATATAACACGCGTTTTTATCTCCTGCTACATGTTACAGATTTGATATTTGTTCGTCGTATAACACGCGCTTGATATTTCTACTGTTTGGAAAAGCTCACCAGTTTTGTTATCTCCAGTTTCGTTGTGTTTGTTTCTGCAGATGATCTGTACATGCATCTTCAATTCCTCATCTCCAGGTGCTTTGAACAACCAACCACACTTTTTAGTTCATCTGTTTAGCTGTAGTTGGATTAGGCTCCTTGTGCGTGAATTAGTGGAACCAAGATTCAGGCAACAAGATTATCCTGATATGTCACTGAAAATTCACCCGGTTCCATATTTGTCGCTAGCTGTATCATTGACACATGAATCATGAAACCACATGTCAGTGACACAGTCAGTTGCAAATATAGAACACTTTCAGTAGCAAATATAGAACTTTCTCTAAAAGCGATTACTTGTAGACAAATCACAGTGTGGATACAAACATCCACCGCTAGAGAGAAGAAAAAAAAGTACATGCTCGAAGAGAGATTCTTTGTTCATATGGAGGTAATAATACCAAATGCCATAGATTCAAAAGAAAAATATTTGTTTCCATCCGAGGAATGTCACAATCTCCTTCCATTGCAGCCTCTATCAAAGATGACATTATGTCCTTGTCTCTTTGTTTCTCTGCACACTAGTAGTCCATGACATGGCTGCACTGCACATCTATATTTTTCGGCAAGCCATTAGCCATTTCTCGGGCTTCCAGGGTTTTGGCCACGGCGGATCTCGTCTTTAAGTTCAGAAACAACTTTTGACACTGGCTGGACGGTGAGGAAGAAAAATGATTATTCTTGGGACAAAAAATACTACACCAACAGGGTGTGAAACGAATGAAATTCCAGCTTACATCAAAATCTGCACGAGCTAGAACGTACACATTACTGGCTCAGCGGCATGTCGTCATCACGATAAGCACCTTACTGAATATCACTATAAATATCTACTTCAGTACAGAGGTTCAGCAATGTTAGATGAGTCATTTGCAGAGGGTACCTCGTCAAAGATGCCTCCACCAGTAAGAAATTTCTGTCAAGCAATTGCATCATAATCTGCTAGAACTGACTACCCTTTAACTTTCTTATACCTCTTTGGAAAAAGATCATGCCCTTCAAGAAGAACTTCTTGATGCATTTGTTGCCATATTGCTCCAAGCTGGCAGTGAAATTTATCCTGAATCCATGCTCTGATCTCAGGATAAAGAAAATCTGCATCAATATTCCACGCATCTCTTAATGCTGACCGGCTATCTATTAACTTTGAACCAATCTTCATTCTGTTAAGAAGATCGCCAACTCTCCTTTGGCTCACAGGCCCCAGGAGAACAGATGGTGACAGTGCCAGGAACTTTTGGACGACCTTAAGACATGGCAAGACATCTCCGTTAAGCAAAGCACATGCAAATACCTGCAACCGATTGGTGCCATCTTTTATAGGTAAACTATGCAATGGAAGCTCCCAATTGTGTCGAGAAAAGATGGGACTAACATAGCAGTAGACTTGGTCTTTTTGAGGGTCGTAATAAGGTTTTGGATCTTCCAATGGTGCAGAGAAGGTACAAAGAGAACTAGCATATTTCAAAAGCCATATTGGCTTTACACTGGTTACCCCATGCATGTATGATCTCTTTGTATGAAGTAGTTCTGAGTAAACTACAAAATCTGGGGCAATTTGGGCAACAGAAGATGACCGGTGGAGATAAATTGTATCATTGAGAGCACAAGATTGATAATGAACAGCCCGAACCTTTTGATCATCTTTTGATAATCTAGAAAAGGCATGAATCCTCTTTGCAACCCTATCAGCCCACCCAGCACATATTCCTTGTCTTAGAAGTTCCTCTTCATTCAAATGCATTTGTTTTTTATCAGATTCATACCTCCAGGCCTCTTCAACATCCTCAGAACTCCCAAATTTCCAAGAAAATTCTTCACAAAATTTGCTATGGTGAAATATTAATCCAAGAAGTTGCTTCCTCAATTTTGACATCTCTTCCATGGTTTTGAGATGAAGCGAGTTGACTCTGCAGAATTCCACTGGGTTTTCTGACAACTCAAACAACTGCAAGGCACAGGAAATGGTTAAAGCATCACTGCTAGGGTTGGAAAATTTTGCCTGGGCCTCACTAACCATTGCCCTGAGCTTCTTCTGCATCTTTCTGTCCTGTTTATCCTTATTTTCTGAATCAGGATTATCTTCTTTTGGTTCACTAAATCCATTCTGCATGAGAAAAGGATTCGTAAAACTCAAAGCTGATGCAGCAGCAACTGCATAGCCCAATATGAAGTTGGATCTGGAAAAGCCTTGCTGATTCTTCAAAATTTTAATTATTGTCAGGAGAAAACGAGAATGCCGTGGGCTCATGGGGTATTGTGCCATAGCCTTCCCCATCGATGTAAGTCCTCCCTGGCTATCAAGTGCTTCCAATGCTTCTAAGCACCGCTCAGCTTCAACCAAACTTTCCTTGTTAGGCGGCGTAGGAAAAGGAAAGTTTGCAACCTGAGTTATCATACATTGCATTAAAACAGAGCAAAAATGCAATAAGTTAGAAAAGAACATAATCTAATAATGATGAGTAACTTGTAAACAAATCACCTTATTAATACCCATAAACTTGAGCATAAGCACAACACCATCGACTGGAATTTTCTTAATCTCAGGCTCCGAGAACTCAGGAAATAGTTCATCTTTGCCATATGCTGCAGCTGAGTAGAGACGGTAACAGTGGCCAGGCCCTGTTCTTCCAGCTCTCCCAGAACGCTGGGACACAGATGCCTTGCTTATCCACTGGATTTCATAACTTGCTGTCCCAGTAGCATGGTTGTAGTTCTTGACTTTTTGTTTCCCAGTATCAACTACATATTTTATGCCCGGAATTGTTAAAGAGGTTTCTGCAACATTTGTTGCAACAACAACTAATCTTTCACCATCAGGAATATCCTGAAACACTCGAAGCTGCTTTGAAGCTGGTAACATTGCATAAAGTGGTAACACATGAAGTCTACCTTGCGAAACAAACCTAACTTCTGTACATTTACTGGCACAATGAAAAGGACTTGACTCTTCTAAAATTGTAGCATTGCTCGATATATCAACACTTTCTGGTTCTCCTGATACTCTTGATATAGCCTTAAATGACGCCTTCAATACAGACGAGCCCTCAGCACCTTTCAAAAATGCTAATACTGGTTCATCCTCTTCTATGGTTTCATAAGTAACAGAATCATCATCCTCACAGTCGGTATCCATCTCACTCTCCGTTTCAATATCAGAAGAATCTACATTTGGCCCAGCATTACTCTCATCTTCATCGAATGAGGAAAACATGTCATCCTGGTGCTCAGACTCATTTCTATCAATATCATATGCTTCACTAATTTCCTTCTCGTCTGCTGCTGGGCTCGAGTCATTCTCATTTCCCTCAACCTTTTCAGGCTTCTTGTCAATTTGCTGCTTGGATGCTCTTTGCAGTTTCTTACATAAGTAATCGACTTCTCGCTGTCCAGTAACAAAGACAAGGATTCCACCTGGTGGAAGTTTCTTGTGGATTGACAGAACCTTTTTATAAGCTTGCCCTAAATAATCGTCATGTGTCCTCTTTGAAAAGTGAACTGTTACCGGGAATTGGCGTACAGGTACTTTTATAGCTGGTGGGATCACATTAAACAATCTTCTGTTTGAAATAAAGTCCTTCAATTGCAAGGTAGCACTCATTAGAACCACTTTCAACTGACTGATAGTATTTTCTGGATCAATGCTCAGACCAGAGCGTATTTTTTCCTGTTGTTCTGTGTACAAATTCTGCCAAGTACATAAAGATTAGCAATGATTATATTTTTCTTTCATTCAAATGAAAACAATGCAAAACATTTAGTTTCAACCTTGCGAGTCTTTATAACTCTAGATAGCATCCCAATAAGTATATCTGTGTTCAAGCTCCTTTCATGTGCCTCATCCAAGATGATTACAGAATAGCGCTTCAGCAGAAAGTCACTCTGCAAAATATTAGTACACCGGATGGTGAGTAGTATTCTGATTTATGTCTAACACAACTTCAAATTAAAAGGAAAATCAATGCATATACATTTCAGGACAACCAATCACATGTTGTACCATTTTTTAAACTATACAACTATGGAAGCTAACTGATTGAGTGGTTATAAACATACATGGAAGGCGATTAATTGAGTGATCAAACTGAATGGCTGATAGGAAGAACAGACCTTAATAGAGCAATTGTGCTTCCCAGTGAAATAGACAAACTTGTAGCATTGACAATTATAACATTGAATAGTTTCCCTTAGGTGCATTTTCTAATCATGTATTAATTGTTAACACCATTTTTTCAGAAGTTTTCTTGGTAACCATTAACCAATAAGCTGAGTGGAGAAAACTAGAGAAGACAAAAGTAACCAAGACAAGTAGATATACAACCTGGATCTCTCGCAGCAAAATGCCATCTGTCATAAACTTGATCGAGCATCTACTTCCTATCATTTTATCATGCCTAACTTGAAAACCAACCTCCTTTCCAAGCTTAAGACCTAGCTCATAGGACACCCTCCTAGCTGTGGCAAGTACAGCAACACGTCGTGGTTGGGTGATACCAATCATCCCTTTTCTGTCAGCTCGATCACTTGTGCCAAAGCCAGCTTCATACAAGAACTGCAGATAACAAGTAGCGTAATGAGCAACGAGTAAGTTTGCACCTGTTTAACACAAGCAGATGGTACCTGAAGCACCCAGTTTGAAATGTTTACGAAGCACCATGTCTGTACATGCACTCACCTGTGGGACCTGAGTAGTTTTACCACAGCCTGTTTCTCCACACAAAATTACCACAGAATTTTCATATATAGCTTCCATTATTTCCTGCTCCATCATTATTATTGGGAGATCCCTCCTTGTTTTCTCAACCTCATGTGGTCTTGACACAGGTACTACAATTGGAGGATTGAAGCACTCATGTACGGTAGCTTCTTGTCCCAGCTCTTTATCCTAACAAAAGAAGAACAATATAATGAACTCTGAAATGAGTCAACAGCTTCTGACAGCAATACCACTAAAGGAATAGGTGGATCCAACATTTTTTTTATAAAAATCATCCACAACTGATAAACAGGTGAAATAAACATAGTACAGTTGTAGACTAATCACCTGCAACTCTATCTCTTCACCAGAGCAACTTGGAATACACGATTGAATTGTCTGATTTGCCAACATGTTAGGAACATCAACAACCCCTTCAGGTTTTGGTTCTCGATTGCTTAGCTCAACATCTATAACAAGTTCACATTCCATGTGTTTCATTGCATCGTTCTTTATGTCATCCTTACATTCTCTACCAGGATCCTCAATTTTTGCTGAATCAACAAACTTCTGCAGGCACACTTTCTCTGCAGCCTCAATGTTTTGAGAAACTTTCTGATAACCTTCTTCCTTGAATAGCGAGAGTTCTTCAGGAACATCCAAACCAGCCTTGGAGAACTGCACAGCACGCCTACGTTTTTCTTTCAAAGTCTCAGCCTGCAGTAGGACATAAGTCTATGAAAGAATTTTCTTGTACATTTAAAAAGTAACAAATCTGAGAAATATGGCAGATCTATACTTGACCAATAGTCCCTGAAGCATGCAGTAGAGAATATGCATCATCTGAAATCTTGTGCTTCCTGTCGTGGAGGCCCACCATTCACCATTATACACGACCATCAGAAAATATACATCACTGTGAACAGGATAAGTTGAGAATAACATACAGCAAAATCTCAATGCTTTTAGCTTGCAGTAGCTTCATTTGCTTTTCCTCCTAGAAAAAAATAAGACAAGCATTGGCATAAAACTGACCAATGATTTAACAAAAGGAACACCAGGCAATGAGGCGTACCTCCAATTTCTGCAGCTTTTTTAGCTTACTCTTGCTCATCTTCGGATCTTCCTTGATTTTCTTACCATCCTGACAATTCAAGTCAGATAAGTCCCACATCACGCCATAACAGTAGGTGCAAAAAGAAAAAAGGCAGTGCCTTGGTTTTCCCTTGAGCTTTGTTCTTCCTCTTGCACGGCAAAATCAGCGCGTTGCTGTCGTCGTCCATGCTCGAACTACAGACGGAGCATACTGAAAATCTCAGAACAGATAGAGACAGAGGGCATCCGAGCTAGGAGACCGGGAACTCACCTCATATCTGTACCCACCGACGTCAGCAGGCAGCGTCCGCGCGAGGGGCCAAGCCGGCGGCGCTGGGGCGCGTGGAGAGATCAGACACCTCCACCCTCGAGGGCCGTCTCTCTGGAGAGCGCTGAAGCGCCGGGAGAGCGAAGCTGGTGTCCCACCGGCGCCGCCGAGAGTGGTCCGCCGAGCCCGCCGCCTTCGGAGGTGGAAGCGAGGCGAGAGGCGGCGGCGATGGACCTATTAATCATCACAACAGTAGGAGTCCGAGAGCATATTAGGGCCGCATTGTACGGACAAACTATGGGCCTAGAAGAACGGCCCATAAAAGCCCATGACATTTCGTCAATCCCCTGCTCCTCTTTTCTTCTTCCGACTTCCGGTTCCAGCCGTCGACGAAACTCGAAACACGCGACGACCACTGCCTCCTCCTCTACTCCACCTCCAGATCGCCGCCGCCTGCGCCATGGCGGCCGGCCCCATGGCGCCCCTCATCGCGGCCTTCGCCTGCGTATTCCTAGCTGTCTTCCCTCCCGTCGCCTCCGGTGAGTTGGTTGGTCCTCTACTGACATCGCCCAATCAATTGCTTTGTTTGTTCTGGAGGGAAAAAAATCTACTGAATCGAGACGGCCGCATGCTTCCTCGGATACCTTCTGTTGTTGCGTGATGAGTTTATGGGGTGAACCTGTGTAGGGGTTAGGTCTCAGCGTGGCCTTGAGGTGAATTCAGCAGTGGACTGCTAAACCTAGTTAGTTCTAAAGCTTTGGCAAACACCTCTGTTGCTGTGCTGATAAGCCTCCAGTTGTGCATGGGAGCTTTTGACATGCGGCTTTGATTTTTCTAGAATCGCATTATAGGAAGTTTTGCGATTGCTAGATCTGTATTGCGGTGTCTTCATTAACTGGAAGTGTTTGAGTTTGGTGTGAATTATAGATCATGATGCCACTAACTGTCTTGGTAGTTATAACTGGGACACGAACTTGAGAAATACCAATTTATGACTACCCTAACATTGATGTACCATGACTAAAGGACCCTGTTGCCTTTCAATATGTCAGGAGATGCTGCAACATTGGAGTCAGTTCCAGATCTTGTGAAGGCAATGTACGTAAATGTGGACAGCTTCCCTTGTGTGAGGTTGCTGAATCGTTCTGGTCAAATTGGTTGTTCTAGTGAGTCTCCACTTTACTCTTGTTCTGTAAGCTTAAATTAAGATGGATGTCATGTTCTGTCATCATCAAAATCTAGCCAACTCTGCTTGTCTAGACTACCTGATTATTGAGATATTTTTTTATGTAATCAGATCCTGGACAAGACAAGATTGTTGCACCGATAGTAAGAGCTGGAAACATAAATTATCAGTTGTTTCAGCCATCAGCTGTTCTTCTTCCTTTAGATCAGATGACAGATTTCTTTCTGAGGTATAGTTGCTCAGATTGTCTTAATCTCAACATTGATGTTACATATGGCTGTCTTTCAAAGTTGTATTCCCCTTGAGATGTTAAGAAATGAGAATATTTGGTAATGTTGTGTGTTATTGTGCAGGGTATCGAATGAACCAGAGCTTTCCCATAAGGTGGCTGGCGTCCTAGTTGAGTCAAATGGTGTGGATAAGAATGTCCTAGGTCAGTGGATTTTGTTCTTTATTTGTAATCTATACTGTATTACTGTCACAAATTCAAAAAATAATGTACTGTTTCTGGCTCTGTAGAGTTGTCGCCAGATAGAAAATTTCCACAACAGGCTTTTGCACCATATTCAGATCTCAGCCATCATTGGAATCCCGCTGTAAGTTATGGGGTTGATTAAAATGATACCACACCATCGGAAGACAAAATGTTACTTCCTTTCAATTGTAGAAGCTGTTTGATTGATCCCATATGTTGAATATGACTCTGCTACCCTGACATTTTTTGGTAGGGATCAGGTATTATGTGGAACAGATATGACTTTCCTGTGTTTCTTCTGTCAGAGGAGAGCACACAGACTCTGCAAAAGGTAATCTTCCTGCTTTTATGTATTTATTATAGTTCACATTTCTTCTTTACGAGCTCCAGTTACACAATTCAATGACTGATATTAATAGATCATTATTATCAATAACAGCTTGCGGACAAGAATGAGAAGACTACCAATGGATATCTAGCAAATGTTGCTGAATTTGACCTCGTTATGCAGGTTTAGATTTTTAATATGAAACTTTCTCCCTGTGTACTATTAATGCAACTTTATCCATAATGGAAGTATGTCTTTTATCCAATGTATGTTTCTTCTAATTGACATGAACTTCAGACAACAAAAGCTGGAACACATGATTCAGAATCCTGCCTCAAAGAGCAGACATGTTTGCCCTTAGGAGGACAGAGGTGAGCACTTTTTTCTTTCACAGCCATTTTGCGCTTACATTATGGATATATGTAAGTTCGAATATGCCTTGTGGTAATTGCTACCTTGCCAACTCAGTTTTACTGTCTTCTGTTAGTTAGTTTTTGTATGAACTTTTGACTCTCATGTTTGAAGGGCAGTGTATGGGCTTCGTTACCACCAATCAGCAATTCAACTTCAAATCATCAGAAGCCAATAATAATGGTCACTGCATCCCAAGACTCCGCGTCATTCTTTCGGGACCGTAGTCTTGGTGCTGATTCTCCCATATCTGTAAGTTTCTACTAACTTGTAAGCCTACTATTTGCATTTTACATTTTCTAATTATGAAATAAGTATCAAATTATGCACAGGGATTGATTGCCTTGCTCACTGCTGTTGATGCTCTTTCTCACATTCATGATCTAAGCAATCTTAAGAAACAGGTACCTTATTACTACCAGAAATCATTTGATAGTTGGTTGAATGTTGTTGCATCGGATATTTTTACCTCTGTTAGAGCAGGTATGATGCAGGTCAACTCTACCTACTTGTGTTTCTTTGTGAATTGTGATACTCATTTTGAATATGCATCCTTTGACATTTCTAATTCTCTATCGATGTCATTTAGCTATGTATGGAATGCTAGATTTAATATGGCTATTAGAGTATTAGTATCTAATTTATTTAAGATTTATGGTAATTGATTCCTAAACTGACATGTTCTTATTCCTCATATCATACCAAACGTGATGCAGCTTGTTTTTGCTGTTTTCAACGGTGAATCCTGGGGTTATCTTGGTAGCCGGAAATTCTTACAGGAGTTAGATGAAGGAGCTGATTCTGTTAATGGCATTAGCAGCTTAATGATTGGCCAGGTGAGTGCTTGATGGGAAGACACTGGCAATTGCTGCATCAATTTATTCCCTAATGTTTTCAAACACACAGAAGTTTTCCTTGTGACATGCCCTTGCTTCAGGATATTGACCTTCTGCAGTTCTTTTAAGTTGTGGACAATAATGACTATAAAGTTGTGAAATTTATCATATGGCTTTTAGTCTCAAGTGATACATATATCTGTCTTTACACAGTTCATAACCTAATTTATGTGATTTTAAGCAAGTGTGTCGGGCATGATTCAGGTACTGGAGATTGGTTCTGTTGGCAAGGCCATAAGTCAAGGATATCCATTATTTTATGCACATACTGCAGGGGTAAGGATTCTTTGATTCAAAACTATGAGAAGTTCAGAACCCAAATGGTTGTTCATCACATAGCATATAATAGTGTATTGCAATTCTTCTATGCAATCTGGTGATATTCCTGTGCTAATACACTACAAAAACTATGCTGCCCAGGCTGGGCAGCCCAGCCTATTCATACAATGATATTTTAGATATTTTCATTATTTCCTCCACTTGATCGTGATGTATGCATATTCAAAGTGGGTTTTGTCAATTCCTGTCAGTGTGGTAGGTACTCCATTCTGTAAGGACATGTTGGTTAGACAAGATGGATAGACAGATTTAATTATATGGTAGGTGGAACCATGTTGGACATCAATATGTACAATTAATGTTGTGTGTGATGTGTGATTCTTTGGTGTTGCATTCAGAATATTCTGTCAAATATCTTGTTGAACATATTTTTTCATGAGTTCATAATGTAATATGAAGATATTTTCTTGTGAAAGAGATGTATCAAAATATAGGTTTTTTTTCATTTTTGAGTAAGGCACACGGAGAATCCAAATGATTACTGTACATGTACTAGTATCGGTGAATTTGGATGCTAAAACATTGTATTATAGACATTGTTCCATATTATCTATTATTTATCTTCTACTTTTACAGAATTCAGCAATTTCAAAGAAAATGGTAGATGCGCTCCAAAGTGCCAGCGAATCACTTGGTTCTGATAATGTTAAAGTAAAACCAGCAGCTTTGTCAAATCCCGGTGTTCCACCATCTTCATTAATGTCGTTCATAGGAAAGGTAAAACCACTTGCTTTTAACAAATATTCATTATACATAGTCATATGTCTGGTAGTGAATTCGATGCATAAGTCATTATTTTAGTAAATTTTCATCTTTTTTTTTGCATTATCAGCATTGCTTTTCCAAAAGGATATATCTTTGAATATTGAATGACATGTGTTTGCTATTGGTCCATCAACAATGTAGAATACATCAACTTCTGGACTTGTGTTGGAGG
The DNA here is from genome assembly GCA_000418225.1 of Zizania latifolia. Taxonomy (NCBI): domain Eukaryota; kingdom Viridiplantae; phylum Streptophyta; class Magnoliopsida; order Poales; family Poaceae; genus Zizania; species Zizania latifolia. The sequence continues at coordinate 162,259 of KE373139.1, read as the reverse complement.
ATTTTGATTCCCAATTTTCCAACAGATTTTATCACAGCTCTTTGGATGACCCTGGTATGTTGACTATGCACAAATCTGATGACTACTTTCATGAGTTCATCAAAACTCAGTCTTAAACTTGTAATGTGTCTTTTACAGCAAACATCAATTCTTCATCAATAGCGGCAGCTGCTGCTTTGATTGCCAGATCATTGTACATTCTTGCTAGTGCAGACTTGCCCATCGATCTCATCACACTGAACACTATTAAAGTGAATGTTTCATTGGTCGAAGAATTGATTGGATGTCTACTTAAATGTGATCCTGGTCTTTCTTGTGGCATGGTGAAGAGCTTCATTGCTCCAAGCAATTCCTGTCCTAGTCATTATGTTGGTGTTTTTCAGGATTTGCCTTCTGGCACGCAGTTTCCTTCATATGCAGATGATATCTCTCGGTTTATATGGAACTTCTTGGCAGACAGAACTTCTAGTTTATCAGGTAACAGTAGCTCTTGTACTGGAAAGTGCCATGATGAAGGTGAAGTATGTGTAGGGGCAGAAGTGGAGGGTGGAGGCAGATGTGTTGTATCTATGACTAGGTAATGTTTTTCTTCGACACGCTTCCCTTTTAGAACTAGGTAAACTTTTTCTATGGTGCACACTTCCTTTTTAGAATGGGAAATCAAATCATTGCTGTACGGACTATGGTGCTTATTTGGGGTTACAGGCATTAGCAGTTTAGTTATGATTAACTGAACACTTACTAGTATGTGTTGGAGCATCTATAATGCAGTCGGTTTTTATATTGAAAGAAACAATTCTCCTGACGCCAAGTATAACTTTAACTCCGCTCTTTTGTGTTGATTAGCTAACTTGTACTGAATTTCGCTATCATCCTTATATTTTGGTGATAGGCTGATTTTGTACTGTTTATTTTCTAATATTTTGGTGATAGACTGATTTTGTACTGTTTATTTTCTACTTGGAGATTTACTGATTCTATAGTAACTTTCTTAACTACTTAGGTATGTCCCTGCCTATTCAACGCGGCTGAAGTTTGAAGACAATTTATGGCATGTTCTTCCAGCAAACTCTTCAGACCCTTTGAGTGCTGCAGATCCTGTATGGACTGAAAGCTTCTGGAATACGATTGGCCTCAGGGTGTATGCAGTGCAAACTACAGCTTTTGATTGGTTTGTTCTTCTGATCGGAATGATTATTACTGCAGCATCCTACCTCGCAGTTATCGTTGGCAGATCATACATTTCAAAGATCATAAAGCGGGACTGAAGTATTATCCATTCCCTCCAATCTTTATGAGACCTGTGCTGTCAGATCCTACCAGCCAAGTCGATGCTGTAATGTGCTTTGGGAATTTTGAGCGTTTGAATAGCACTTATTATCTACTATGAATAAAGTTGGCAAATCTTAGCCCCAATGTAGCACATGACGATGGAGAGAGTTATTTAGTGGTTGTAAAACAACAAAAGTCATATGGAGCCTTCCAGCCAGAAGGAGATCTGATCCTACCTGATGCATGACGCCGACTTACAGCTAAGGATGTTCCTGGTTCTGATTAATTCTGCATTTTAGGTAGATAGATGGGTGCTTCTCTGGTAGTGGGAGGATGTACTTGTCTGGATAATATGTTGTGGATGAATACTGGTTCTGCACGTTTCATCTTTCAGTTTTGCACTTTTGCTTGTGCACATCTCTCCGTGGAGAAACTTTGTTCAGTTGGCACTGTTAACATCGTTTTTCCCTGGCACGTTAGAGTTCACAGTTCCTGTTAAAATTCTACTGCGTATAACCTTGTTGGGATGAAAAGGTAGCAATCGTCTTAAACAACTTGCATAATGTTTAATATGCTCCTCGATTATGGAAACTATAGTTGTTAAGGCGTCGCTTAATCGTCGCCTAATCGTCATCGACGATTAGGCGTCCGGGCGGTCGCCGGCGGACGCCACGGCTGACGACTCGCCACAAGTGAGTGTGGCGTCCGCCTCGGCGAGTATGGCGTACGACTCGGCGAGTATGGTGTCGTGTGGATGCCATATTGCTTCACGTGGACGGTAGATGGCAGCGACGTGGAGAAGCAACACTAGATCCGTCGCCTGGATTCGCGTTGCTGCCGCCCGGATCCGTGTTGCCGCCGCCCGGATCCGTGTCGCTGCCGCCCGGATCTGTGTCGCTGTCGCCGCCGCTGGATCTGTGTCGCCACCGCCGCCGGAGGATTTGTGACGCCGTCGCCACTGCTGGATCTGTGCCGCCGCCACGTCGGGACCGCGTCGCTGCCTGATCTGCGTCGGCAGCGAGGAGCCGCTGACCTCTCGCAAGCGCTGTGAGAGAATGAGAGGAGAACGGAAGAGACAGCCAGGCAGCAGGGAGAGATGCAGAGAGGAGGCGTGGAACCTCCCGTAAGCTCTGTGAGAGAGAATGAGAGGTGAACTGGGGAAGAGACAGTCAGGAGGGAGAGATGCAAAGAGAGAGGCGTGGAACATGGAGAAAAGTGAGAAAACGTAAGAGAGAGATGGAGAAAGGCATGGCAAAAAGTATGTGTTATCCAACAGAGTAGCAAACCAACCAGCACTGCCTATGCACTGGCACAGTTTTC
>KE373139.1:132784-148367 GCA_000418225.1 Zizania latifolia | reverse complement strand
TTCCCCAATCTAGGTATCGCAGGGTCATCTGTGCTATCTCAATCACAAAATTAATAAGAACAGAGGAACAAATACAGAGGGAAACCGAAACAGTGATCGAAAAAATTCATGCTGACTGATGTTAGAGGCGTGTTATTGAATGTTGCGAGTCAATCCACCCCTTGGTGCATTTCTGCTGCAAAAGAAGAAAATTAAAGGTGATTTAGGCAGGCATAAGTAAATAAGGGCACTGATATCAAGGAAATAATACAATGGAATTATAGCTCGATGCCAAAAAATAGTAAAATCCTAATTACTGCTATATCAGTGCGCTATCTAAGGTCTACAGTAACTACTATTGTAATTCAGGAAGTTGTAAATTCAATCCAAGGAAAAATAGTTTATGTGCCTAAGAAAAGAACTCTCAGTCAACCTAATGAGATTAAGCAGTATTATTACAGTGATTAAGCAGGACTTCGATGAATATATGTTAAGGGCAAATGAAGTATGGATCTCTAGAATTGAAATGGGTGATAACATGGCATAGTTAAATTTTAGAAGACTTTCCAATACAGAGGTATATTCATTTTCAATATCCCAACAGCTGAAATATCAGCTTGTCAAAATATAAGGTATTAATAGATGTACCTTCCAGGAAGCGCCTGAGAAGTGGTTCCAGGTCCTTTCAAATTTCCAGGCCGCTTAGCCTTGTTTTCTTGTTCCTTCTCGAGACGTATAGCAGCAACTTCCTTCTCCATAGCAGCTACCTCTCGCCTCATCTTTTTAGCCTCCACTTCCATGGCCTTGGTTAATGTATCTACCTTTTTTGCTAACATCTGTAAACACGAGGTGGTTAGCAAGCAAAGGCATAGAAACACAGAATTTGTCCCCATGAATGCCATAATAAGCAGCAACTCCAGAGTCATACCTCAATTGCATCATCCTTGTCCTTTAGACTTTGGTCTTTCTCATGGCATGCCTTCCTCAATGAAACTACCTCCTTTTGCAGCATATCATAGAGCACACCAGACACCATGTCACTTGTGTTACTGTCTGTGGTCTCATTACTTTTTTCTTCTGTGTTAGACTTCCAATCATCAGTTGTCTCACAGTCTCTAACAGCATCTGTAGATCTATTGAGTAAATGAGGTCCGTTTACAAGAACTTTTCCGCGATCTAATGACCTGGTACCACCATCAAATGACCTTGATGTTCCTTTTGCATGCTTGATAACCAAGCTGCTACTAGTAGAAAGGGAGGATCTTGAATTGAAAGATGGAGATCTCCTTGCTAACATGCCATTCAGGGAGATTTTTGACATATTATCAGCTCCACCTAGCGATAGCCGACGAGAAGGTCCATTACTGATAGTCTTTCCTTCTGTAGGGCGACTAGAACCACTAGGTGGCCCCCTCAATCCATCTTCTAGAACTTTTAGGCGCAACTGGTACTTTTCCTGAGTTCAAAAAGTGCACAATTAAGTAACCCTCTTCCATAAAAATTTAGCTTAAAATGAATGTCAGCCATTTCACCTTTAATTGAGCTTCAGATCGAGCCGTTCGCTCTGCAATAGCAAGTTTGTCACGAAGTTGCTGCATCTCACCCTGCAAAACCATTTCTCAAGGCATCAAACTTGAATATAGGACCAGATGTGTGACTTTGCATGGAAAACCACAGATGAGCTTCAAAAAACAAACCGAATTATATCATCTTACCTGCAGAAACCTGCGCTCTTCAAGCCACTGTTTAACAGGCATTACTTTGTCATTAGCATCCTTCCACTCATTTGCAACTACAACAGCAACCCTGTTTGCTGTAACTTTTGCCCGAGCAAGCTCACGGTCAAGAATTTTTCTTTCTTCCTAAGTGTGTCATGGTCAAAGAGTAGCATGGATCAGCTTTTTGTGTACAGAAATGTGATTATTTGCAGAAATGCAACAGTTGAAGGATACTAGGATAGTTTGTTACATTCATTTCTTGAACTTTCCGCTGGTAATCTCTGACAGCATTAGCAGCTGCACCACCAGCAAGAACAGCCTCTTCCAGCTCTCTTACAGTTTGACTAAGCTTTTCTACTTCCGCAACTTTTTGGCGGTGCAGCCTGTCCAAGATCTTATTTTCTTCCTGCAATCCGAAAAGATAATTAACTCAGCAGTTTTATTGGAATGACCTTACAGTTGTTTCTTCCAGCAATTCTGTAAAGTACTAGAACAATGTACCTGGCATATCTCAATTTGCTTCATCAACTCTTGGTTCTTGTTTTGCATGTCATCAACCATAGCAGCTTTTGCTAATGCAATTTGTACGGTCCTTTCTGCTTCTAGTAGTGCTGCCTCCTTTTGTTTTGTTAAACGATCTAAAGCTCTGTTGTCATCCTGAAGCTTTGCAATCTGAAAAAAAAAAGCAAAATTATACTTTACACAATTAGAGTGAACATGTATACAGTAGAATGGAGGAGTTGCATAATGACTATGGAAGCAAGAGGAAAAATCTAAAGAAGTGTAACAAGATATGATAATATCAACACCAAACAACATGGCAGTAAAAAGTTTCCATGCTGGTCAAGGGAGTAACAAAGTATTACCTCTTGACGAGCAAGCTTTAGTTCAGCTTCAAGTGGAGCAAGAATGGCTTCAATAGGTGGCATATCATCATCTTTTTGGGCTGCATGCACTCTTCTCAGGGTTGCTTCTGCGGCAAACTGAGCAGCCATAGCAGCCTTTTTCTCATCATTTGTTTTCTTGAGTTCTAGATTCTGCAAAAAGTTCTCTATCAGAGAGCAATCAGAAAGAAGATAGCAGGAACAACTTAAAAAGTATAAGGATATATACTTTGCTTTCAAGGAGAGATTCTGTCAGCTTGAGTTTCTCATCCAACTTCTCTAATTCTGATGTGAGCTGTTGTCACAAGATAAAAAATAGAAATAGCATTAGCAGCAGAAACAAAAACACTATTCTAGTGGAAAATCAAAGAGCATGCCTAGTTGTCATAATGAAAACAAGAAGCATGTATCTCTAGCGTACAAGTATGTTTGTCAGTTCAGCTAAATAAGCATATATGATATATGGTTTATACAGTAGACCATTATGTTTTGGGGAGGGGAACCTCAAATGGTAACTAAAACTAGTTGCCCAACAAAATTCAAAATCTGCATACATAACTCTCTATTGACAGACAAGCATGATACATCAACACACCTATGTGGCTATGCCTAAAAATATCATGTACAGAATTGTACAATCAACTTAGGACAATAGAAAGAATCTTTATTTAGCTGACCTCAGCAAATCAAAATCTACTTTCATTTATTAATTATTAGTATTGCCTAATCAGTAATCATACAAGTTGTGAAGAATCAATTCTACTAACTTGAACAAATACAATGCAACAAAGAGCACCAAGATGGCCAAGACATAACAAAAAAACATTAGAACACAGCAAGTTAGTGACAACAAAGCAAAAATACAATACATGGACCACCCCCTTTTCGGGAGTGTCTTGCTTGATTAGCCCATTACCAAACATGATTTAAGGCCAGGATATATCCAATTATCCAATTATCAAAAAACATATGACAAGTGAGCCACAGAAAGGCAATTGGATGTAAAAACTATAAACAAAACTATAGCAACAATAAGACCAAGATGAATGCCAGCAGACAAGATCTTTTACATTACAGAAGAACAAAGAAAGTGAAGGAAAAATTCCTTGCTACCTCAAAAAAATGGTGATTATATTTCACTCTCAAATTAAGAGCAACGTGGACATCATCCTTGAGTATATCATTCTGAATTGAAGTAGGTTTAATTACAAGTTTAGTTGCTTGCAAACCAAATAAGTTACATGGAAAACAAAATAAGATAACCATCCCCCTTCTGAAGTGATTCAACAACCATTGAAATCGCCACTTGCAAGAAACATAGATCCAGAATGTGCGAAACAAAAATCTTTCTTGTAAAAATCGGGGGGAAATCCAGAATCAGGGAAGCTGGGAAGGTGAATCGTTTGGCTCAAGCTGTCTCCAACATGTCTGGAAAATACAGGACATGGACTCCATATTCTTATTCACTAAGCTCTATGAACAAACAACCAGCCAACCAGGGTATGTGAAGGAAAAACATGAAACCAAATAAGAAGCAATATGCTGCTATGGAGATATGGAGCCATGGAGGTGCACATCTCAAGCTTGGCCAGAAAGAAAAAAAGGACTTCATGAGAGCAAAAAAAAATTACCTAAATGAGAAAAATGTAGTAGCCTTGCTAAACCACACATGCTTCATACTTGTAGCAAAATGAATATTTACGCCAAACAAACTAAGACCACAATAAAACATCGCACGGAGTAAGCTATAAAACTATCAGAGTCCATTAACCTAATCAAACATTATCTATCGCAAAATACCACAGGATATCAGAAGTTCAGAATTTGTTCCTAACATTCCCGCCAAAACCACATCGATGTCTAGACCTGGAAGAGTAGTTTTTTCCCAAATCCATCAAATTTGTCCTCCGAAGTCTGAACTTCTCATACACCGACACCACTCCAAGCTCCAGAACGAATTAACTGATGACATAAACAACAACAAAAGCTTCTACTAAAATCCGAAGCACATTAGGCCATTACCTCCTCGACGGCCTTCTCTCGCGCCCTTTCTGACAGCCTCAGCGCCTTAATCTCCGCATGCGCATCTCCTAGCTCCCTGTCCTTATCTAAATTCAAACAAAAACATCAAAGCATTGGGCCGTAAGATCCCCAGAAGGCAGTAAACTAAACTAAGCTACCAGCCAGGAATAACTCACCCCTCACTTCGTTCTCCAGGCGGTTGAGCTCGACCTTGACGGGATCCGACCCATGCATCAGCGTGAGGAGCTCGTCGGCATCCAGGCCCGGCTGCACCGCCCCGCGCCGGCGCGCCGAGCCCTTGAGCGCCGACGCATTCCCCTCCTCACCGTAGCCGTCGGCCATCTCAGATCTGAGCCCCGGCGCCGCAGCCCACCATCCAAATCACCAACGCGAGGCTCGCTCGAGAGCCCCCACAGCGTTCGCCGCGCCGGTGGGGCTTCCTTCGCAGGGAGGCCTCCGCAATGCCGGATCGGGAGGAACCAACCCTCGCCTAGCCGGCGCGCGTCGAGGCTCTAGTGGCTTCCCTCTCGGGCGTGGGCTCTTCCGCTTCGCCGCTCGTGGCTGCTGATGTTGTCTTGCTCGAAATGCGTTCAAAAACTGGAGAGAGAGAGAGAGAGAGAGAGACGGGGAAGAGGGGGGCGTTTCGTTAAATATTTAAAGCGTCGGGTTTCGCGAGTGATTAGCCTCGGGGCTAATTAAGACGAGCTAATCATGGTGATTAGCTAATCCTCTCGATTGCGAGAGCTCGTTTTTATGGTTTTTTGTGATGGTTATAGGAAACTGTTTAATTAGCGTTAGCGTTTTGTGTCTAATCATGTGACAGTGGCTGTTGATATGGACATTTGTGCTGTGAACAAACATCAAAAGTGTCATTGTTGGTGTAACGTATATTTACTGAAAAAATCAATTCATTTTTGTAATATCGCCATGTATTTTTTTTATTCATTTTGTTGTATTTGGTTGCTACTATATCGCTCTCGATCATTTGGTTGCTACTCCTAGGTCTCAGTGTTATTATTAGGGCGTATTATGGTTACTGTTTCTTGGTGGTATCAGGTAATCAGATCATCAATTGATGATGGTGCTTGGTCGTTGATACGGACGTTTGTGCTGTAAGCGAGCATAATAAAGGCGTCACTGTTAGTCACTGGTTTGAATTGCACTTACCAAAAAACCCCTATCCAGTACTCCAAATTGTGATGTGACTTCCAAATTTTCAGACCATTTTTTAAAATACCCCATCGGTCAAAAAATAATTTTATGTAAAAAGATGTTATTTCTACCTCGCAACCTACTCTCACTCGCAAATCAATAAATTTTATTACTTCAAAAACCTTACAAGCTTACAAATCGCTTTTCTATCATCTCACATTATTATTGTTTTTATTAATAGAATTTACTTTATTTTTACTCCTATCACTGATCTATCAAATTTAACTCAAAACTAAAATTTTTGCTGGACGGAAGGAGCACTATATTTCTAGAACGATAATTTTTTGCATGACAATCAAATAGTATTAAGGAAAGAAAAAATAGGTTACAAACATACTCCCTCCGGTTTCACAAAAGAAATTATTTTGGACGTAATTTTAGATATCAAGGAGCAATTAATTAGTATATATTTTTCTTATTTATTCCTATTAAATACAATGCGGGGAACGAGAAGAAAGTAGTACTATATTAAGGATATAGTCATCCAAAATACATAATAAATATAAAACAACTTATTTTAGATAACTTTTAATTCAGTCTAAAACGATAACCAAAGTGAGTATATAAGATGGACAATACAGCGCTACAGAGATAATAAATCATGTGTTATCTTACTTAGCAGCAAAGTAACCATCCCCACTACTCTCGGTTACATCGGACGAAAAACGTCAAAAAGTTGAATCATTTCATTAGCAGCACAAGTTCTCTCAACATTAATTGCTTTGCAGCAGCGTGTTTCTTTCGAGCGACGAGATTTTACTTATGCAGACAAACAAACGTTGGCATCACACGGTTACAGGTTACTGCAGACGAGATAGAAAACTCGGAACGCTGTAGATTAGAGTGCAACGGAAGCAACAATATCTACACATGTGCACTGTAGTGTACGCTTTCTGCACCACCTGTTGCTGTCTGGTTCGCCACGCGTATATATATGGAGGTTGTCTGCTCCTCAAGGCACGTCTGCATGTGTCGTTGCGCTGAGACATGAGAGGAGAATAATTAGGTCAAACTCAGTGGTGCGCTGCGTTTAATGATTTGTCCATTTCATTGCAGTCTGATGAAGCATTGATTCCCCATTGGAAAAGCTTTACGTCCCCAATAATAAATCCATCATGGCTAACGGATGATAATGGAATCATGCACTGGGACGTGTTGGTGCCTTATTAGACCACACATAATCAGGGCGGCAAAGATGATTAGATTTCAAGCCAAGAGTAGTTGAGCTCTCCCTAAATGCTTATATAGCTAGTTTAATGGGAAGAATCTGAAGGCTACCAACACCACCACTGAGTTACGGAAAAACATGAAGAGTTATGGAAAACTGGTTACACCTGGCCATGAACTGAGCCAAGCACACAGTTAATACTCGCGTTTATCCTTTTTTTTTTCAGTGACAAGCACCTCATCCAGCTCGATGGTATGGGGTTCACAAGTTGCAAGATACAAAAACACCGATTGATCATAGGATGCTGATGCTCGGCTTGGTCCACACTCCACTGTACAGCACTTTGGCACTCACGCATGGGTGCAAGACTGCGAGCGCATGCACATACTTCGAAGCTCCATGACGATTACTGCACTTGAGACTGAGCGAACCCCAGAAACCTCCACTGCCCAAGACGAGGGAAAGGGCCACCACGAGCACGTGGGGAAAAGTGGCGACTCGGTCAGCCGAATCCTTCGGCGATAACCCGTTAAAAAGCCGGGTACAATTAACTGACAGACACAGCGACGTCGTCCCTCCGGGCTCCGGCCAGCGGCGACGCGCGCACACCGCGTTGCGACAAAGGAGAACGGAGCGTATCAAACTCTCTGTCTGTTTCGCCCAGCATGGTCACGCGAGCTAGAACCCTAGAATAGTCCTACACCGGCCGGCGTACGTCGCGCGTACGTGGCCCACCGTTCATGGCACGGCGGTGCGCCGGTTTACTTGCGGCGGCGCGCGCGGCCTGCCTCCGCCTGGGCGCCTGGCCGCGTCGTCGTTGTCGCCGGTGTTTAGTCGCATGTGCTGCCTGCTGCTACGTACGAGGCGGTTCGGCTCTCCTAGTCCAATCCGTGTGCACGGCGCCGAAGCAAAAAGCCAAAAACCAAATTTACTAATCCGATACAGTTTAATATTTTAATTAGTAAGTATACAACTTATCTAGTTTCCCATCGGCTAAGTTGTACATGGAAACGCTACTGCTGTACGGTAGTACAGGTACCTAGCTTTGTATCGACCTGTCTCGCGCCATAGATCTTGACTTCCTGTCTGCAATGGCACCGCTATGCACCCACTCATCCGTATGACCGTACAATTCCTTCAGTATACAAGTTCGATAAATATTTTATGTATATTTTTAAATAGGTTTCAATTTCCAGAATTAAAGTCAAATTATTCAGCCACACGAATTTTTTAATATATTTAACGATGACTACAATACATGACTAAAAAATTATCTTTAATCTTGTCTGGCCTATTTAGAGTTTGATAAAGGTCGGAACGGCCCTGATCCGCGCGCTGTTTATTCGCCGCGATGGCCGCGCGTAAGACCGCGGCGGGCGCGGGGGATACGTTGTTCTTCGCTGGCGTACGACTTCGACCTCGCTGTGCTCACATGCAAGGCGGCGACGCTCGGGCCACGGCACGTACGTTTGCTTCTTCTACCTTCAATATCAACCGCGAGCTTGAGCAGACGGCGGCGTTGTAATAAGTACGTTGTTGTTAACTGTTAAGAGTGTAACTAATGACTGCCATGCATGGCCATGGTTGGCACGTCGTCGTTGTTACAGATGGCCGCACAGGCCTTTGATGTTGATGCCCTGGTTGTAGGAACCAGGAGAGGGCAAAGAAAGGCTCTCTCATTCTCGTGGACCGCAGCGGCGGTTGGCTAGCCGATCCATCGGACGTATCAACGCATCCTGAACCAGCATCGACGACCTGTTTTTGGGTGTGCTAACCTTTCTTTTAGACAGCCATTGACAAGTTTCAGCTAGCGATCCCTACAAAAGGGATTTGCCTTTTCTTTTCGCCGATCTGGGATTACGAGGTAGGACACACACAAAGACGAAGGAAATTAAAAGATCTTCTCGTCGCTTCACGTTACAGACTACAACTGAACAGAAAGAAGGTCATCAAAACAGAATCTGACTGCTCTATGCAGGATGCAGTGGACCCTGTAACGATCGACCAGTGCCATGGTTGGTACTGCAGCTTGGAGAGGATCCGATGTGGTAAAAGCTGGCGTCACATCATAACAAGAGTACCGGCTAATGATCATCCTCGTAGCTAAACTGCTAAAGCCAGCTAGCCAGATGGGTCCCCAAAGTGATGAGATGATGTTCGAGTGCTCAAAAGACCCTTTCCGTTCGACAGATGTTGCGTTGTCGATTCACCGTTTCAAGCTCGATCTCCTGTGAAATGGGTTGTTCATGCACGCTAGTATATACGTGGTTGTTGCTGGATCGTCGTCCTGTTAGTACGTACGTACGTTAGGCGCGCGTCAACGGAGTTGACCTGGACCAAACTTTAGGAGAGTATCCTTTTGTTCTGTTGAGTATGCATGGGTCGATATGATCTTTCAAAAGGAGTATGGATTGCTACCTCCTTTTGCTCGACCAGCAATGCTCTAGTTTGGTAATGATATGCATTTAAATTTAGGAAGACAATGTTGAAGGATGGAGATTGTTTCATTCATGAAAAACTTATTCCATAGAGTACAATTCTCTGATACCACCTACGGTGTAATCAACGGGATAATGAAATCAGTTAGTTGGTAAACAACCTTTTAATTCCATTTGCATTAGATTGCATTGGCCCAGGGAGATGTGACAACATAGCCACACATGCACGAGAAGTCCAAGCCAAAACTCAAAAGGACAAATGGCATCACACAGAACCAGTCATTAGCGACACCGCACAAACCACATGCCTCCTCCCTAATCCAAAATCTGGATACGGGGGGCCCCAAGCAGAGGATAAACTACGCAACAGATGCATCGAGGTGAGCTCGAAAAGAGAACCAACGATGGAGACACCACACATGGTATGCTTGTGCTTGAACGCCAGTGACGCTGGATGCGCATATAATAATATTGTATTAGTTACATATGTTGTTACCAAGCAACGTGGATTGTTTTCTGAAGCATTGTTTGGCTGCATACATATACTAATATGCATGATTTCGGGGGAATATCTAGTCTACTTATCAAAGACAGAGAAAATCAATAAAATTGATGTTTATGATAGTTATTTAAGAGTGTGTTTGTTTTAGCTGGCTATTTGATTTGAATATCTACCTGGATGGTCTGAGTAGCTTGCTAGCTAGTGAAAATCTGGAGAACTTGGTGTTCCTTAGCTTCTAGAGTATAGTTCATTTCTAAATTCTACGGCTATTGATTTTCATAATCTGGATTCAAAACCTAAAATGTTTGTTTGAGCTTCAGATTCTAATAATAGATGCAACTGCCAGAAACTAAAGCAAACATGTTCTAAGTGTTTAGATGATTAGAGCGATGATAAAGTATTTTAAAGTGATTTTTTGACAATATATATATAATTATATCATTTAAAATATTAGAAAGAGCGACCAAACTTATGCCGAAAAACATAAATGAAGGCACTTCGCCATAAAATAAAAGGCACCGGCTAGTGGCCTGCAGCCAACTCCATATGATGGGGGAGGAAAGAAAGCCCCACTTTGTTCAGGCCACTAGCAGTTAAAAATCATGTGAACCTGTGCTTGTGCCCGGTCCCTACTCGATCTCATCTCAGTAGACAGTTGTAACACATGCACACAGCCCATAATCATCCTGCTACAAAACACTACGAAATTCAGACACTCCAAGCTTTGCCACCATATGGATTTTTATCAGAACTCACAAAGTGGCAGAAAGGTACGGGGATAGCTTCAAAAAAAGTTCAGTTAAATGTGGCCATATGGGTATAAACAGAGATTTCTGCACAACTTCAGATACCGTGACCTACTGGCTACAGCTACAACAAGCACTACAGAATCCACCGGACAGTGAGCATAGTTACCGGCAAGATCACCACAATAGCTTGTAGCTGTTGGTACGCGCGGTCTGTCAGCGCTGCAGTTTGGGCCCTCTGGCCTCTGCGATGTGGTAAATGTCGGCGGTCAATAGTCAAAGCCTGATGAGCTTTCAAGCCTGCAACCATCCACATGCACAGTTTACCTGACAATCTTTAACTTTGCTTCAGCCTCTCAGCGCGCCTGCGTGCATGCGTATGGCCAATGAGCGACACGTTTGCAAGCTCTTTTTCTAAATTTATTTTTAAAACTATTTATTAATTTTTTAAATTAAATTTATTCGTTTGAATATTTAATAACTGTGACCAAGATTTGTCCAAGCTTGTTGCGAGGGCCTCTCCAGTCTCCACCCGGAGCAGCAGCAGCAGCAAGCCAGAAACAGGGACGCAGCTAGCGCCACTGCACTTTTTCCGTTGAAAAAGGATACCGTGTGGCGGGCAGCAGCGGCAGGCCCCATCGCAGCAGTTTTCCATGAAAACCCAGAGGCCAGAGCTAGCTTGCGAGTTGCGACTGCACGCCGTCGCCGAGGAATCCTATGCTGGTTGGCGACTGCACGTCAAGATAGACACTTGTCAGTTGTCAGTGACCGTGTCGAGTTGGTGAGGCACCAGAAAGGCAGGGGAGTGAAGGATGGATGTATGCATACTTGGATAGCGCCAGGCGTTGCGTTCACGGCCGGCACCGTGCACGTAGCGTGAAACCACCGCTCTCGATCGATCGCTTCCAGCTTTAGGTCGTCGGCCAGCCGGCCAGCCAGCCAGCCTCAGCCTCGCCCTGTGCAGCTGTGCTGTTGCGACCAGCGGGCAGTGGCGGAGCGAGCCAGCGAGGAGACGTGCCCGCGAGCGCGATCTGACCCGATCGATCAACCAGTTCAAGCCAAGTCACCGTCGCCAATTAATTAAAATTTAAAACACACCACATCGCGGACAAGGCTTCGTAACCAAGCGAACCGCCCTTTGATCCAGCTCAATCCATTAAATGAGCCGACACATATTTAGGTTTTTACTCGTTCTATTAGAGCTATGTTACGGTACATCTATTATTTCTTAAAAAATAATATTTAAAATTAATCTAGATCATTGATTTTAGTTTGGATTAAAAATAAACTAAAATTAAAAATACTTGGTGATCGACATATAATTAGAAAGCGAGCGCAGAAAATTAGAAAGTATGTGCAGAAAATTAAAAAGTTAGCGCGAAAATTAGAAAGTATGTAAAGAAAAATCAATAGTAATCTATTACCTCTCACAGGGTAGAGCTTTAATCATAGCTATTGGATCAAAATAAATAAACGATCTATGATATTTTTAGCGTGCCGTAAAATTTGTCTATTGTGAATCACGCCAAACCGAACTTAGTATTCTAGCTAGCCAAGCTAGCCTTGTTTTTTAGCTTGGAGTGAGTCTAACTGAGCTGTCTAGTTTCCAGTTTCCAGCCCTGTATATCACGCGACGCGACGCGTGCGTGCACCAGTGCGCGCGCCGCGCCTGCGCTATTCCTCTCTTTAACCGATCGCAAGTTCACGATGGAGACACGCGCGAAGGGGTGCAGTGGGACACTGTAGCGGCTAGCGGCATCGTGTCAAATCGGTCGGCTGCTGGCGAGGTGCGGTCTGCGACGGTGTCGCCATGCATGATGCATGCAGGTGCTAGCTAGCTTCGATGTACCGAACGGACGACGCGTCGCTCTCGGCTCTAGTTGCGCCGTCGGGCTGGGGTGTCGTCTTGCGCTTAAAGATGGCTATGGGGGCAGCTTAACCAGGCCTATGTTGGTGTACGGTCCATGTCCTTGGAGAAAAGCCTAATGATGTTTCAAGAACTCGTCTAGCTAGGATCTAGCTTGTGTTTACTCTTCTCCTGTATCCCTTTATTTCGGAATCTTCACGGTGTGACGGTGGTGATGGTTCTAACTTCTAAGTGCAGTGCTCCTAAATTAAATGGGAGAAGATGTGTGGGCCGTGGGCCGCCTCAAATGCAAGCGTTGGGTTCGTGCAGAGGTTGAAGGCTCAGTGAATTATATTGTTTAGAGATTGCCAGCTTGGGCTTATATCAGCTTTCTTAACTAGCCCAGTCTTGAGATTTTGTTTTTTCGGTAGAGAAACTATATATAGGCCCATTAGAGGAGGATGGCTGGATGCTGGCAAATGCAGATGTGAAATCCTTGTACCAAATATCACAGATGCCTACAGCGTGAATTTTCCAGCATGGCCTAAAGGATCAAACCTAATGCCATTAAGTACGATTGGTGACCAATCAAGGAAGATAAGTACAGTACTGACCAGTGACACTGCTTTCTTCACGTACGCATCACTTGATTTCAACCAGAAACATGTACCCTGCAGGAGCAGGTTGGTTCTTTGCTGGCCATTAATCCTTGCGATCTCAGCAGCCTTGCTACGCTCAACCGCTCAAGTTCTCAACCAGTACCCAGATGATGACGCTGCATGTGTGACTCTTGATACGTTGGCACCTGCAACAGATGAAAACTGTTGCTAGAACAAGTACAGAGAGATATCACTAATTATACATAGACCACTGATTATAAAGTTGGGAGACAGTCACACGAAAATTTCCATTCTTCCTGTTCACTGCGGGATGGAATTAAGAGTGCAAGGATATGGCTCTACTGTTCTAGCAAAAATATACAGGAAAGGAGGCGGAGACCGGAGAGAATGATAGCATCATCGCTTGATCACTAGTTTAGAAGTGGGTCGTGGATCATGCAGGCGAAAACTGATTACGAGATGACATAGAGGCTGTAATATTTATACACGTACGAAGCACCGGATCGGTGTATGTATACTGTATAAACTACAGTCTTAATTACTTACCAGTTACCATTGGTAAGTAAGAAGGTACGCACCTATAGCTACTGTGAACACGAAACAAGTACGCGCAGGCGGTGATGGACTGATGGCACGATTGAGAGTACCGGACCAATCAGTGAGCTCGGACGGAAGAATTATTAGCACCCGTCCGGCCCTGTACACGGCACGATTGAGTACATCAAGGCCTGTGTTTTCCTGTGTGAAGTTGCTACTACCGAATATACTGTATATTGATTATGATTTATGAATATATAAGATGGAAAGTACAGATGCTACAACAGTCGTCGAACAATAAATTATCTAGCTTTTTATTTGTACAGTAATATAGTCTCTTCACAAATTAACCTTTAGAAAATAAGAACAAATTAACACAAAGCAAGCAACAGCAAACCGACCTATGGCGGGAGCAATTAGTCTAAGGTTCAGTTTACTGCTAATGTGTTGTGCTAAGTTGTGCTTGTTTTTAATCTCTCATAAAAATTTAAAACTTATAATTATTATAATCTATTTTATAGAAAAAACTAAAATTACAGAAAATATATTATACAACTGTCTATTACTATTTGTAACACGGATTAAAATAAAAAGTAGATTACTCAACGATAAAAATATACACGAAACGATATTACAATAATCCATCCTAATTCCAAACTGAGGCTAAACATCCCGGTGATTACCTGTCTGCACGTTCCAAGTCCATAAACAATTAATCCGCGCGCACACTGATCCGCTTGATCACGGCCGCAGTCCAAGCTAACCAGCTTCCGGCGCCCGTCTGCCCAGTCACACGACGCGAGCAAAATGTCTATGCATTCATGCAAATGCAGCTATATAGCTAGCTAGCAATTAACTTTATCTAATTATCTTTGATCGGCTGTTCTCTGAGATTCTTACAACTAGCTAGCGCGTACAGATAGCTTATATGAGCGCTAGCTGTGCTCATTTCACCTTCGTAGCGGTGTCTGTTGCAAAACCATGAGCTGAGAAGGAAAAAAAACTAGTACAGTCTGCTCATGCTTCGTGCTGCTGCGTTGTAACAACGTGTTGCATCGCGTTGCCACGAGCCACGAGACACGACCCAGCCGCGGGAACCGTAACTCGCCGAGCAGCGTTGACCATGCGTGTTACCACCAACTCTCGCGGCATATGTTGCTGGGCCCACACTGTCAGCGTCCCCACATCAGCATCTTTTATTTTAAAGCATGCAGCGCAAAGCCTCGCCTTGACTACTCGCCTCCGCTCCTCCTCGGCTTCTCCCGTCTCTCCCGTCCCCATGGATCCACCGGGGAAGGCGGCGGCGACAACCGTGGGGGCGCAGCTGCAGTGGTCGCCGGGAAAGGGGACGACGCTGCTCGACGTGTACGAGGTGGAGTGGATCACGCGGGAGCTGGAGAGGCTGCTCGCGAAGACGGAGAGCGGATGCGGCGGCGGCGTCCGGGACCGGAAGGGGAAGAAGGTGGTGTGCCTCGACCCGAAGCCGTCGACCTGCAGGAAGGGAGGCTTCCTGACCGAGATCGTGGGGAGGCACGCCGTCTCGATATGCGGCGACACCGCCGCCGCCGTGGCGAGGGCCCGTCCGCGGCGAGGCCGAGGCAGCTTCCGGGAGGTGGAGAAGGTCTAGAATCTCGAGGTGTTCAAGTATGAATCACTACATACTCCATGTCTACATCACACAGTGGATGCAGGTCTAATATGTTGTTTGATTTGTCAGTGCACCGACTTGCTAATTTCTTTTCAAAAATTCTACGGTTAATTCAGAAGTAATTCGTGTGTACATGTACGTGTTTCGCGTTTCTGTTAGAATCCTGTACGGTGATCTTTTTGACCCGAAATGTAATTATGGATGTGAAAATACTGTTCGAGCTTTCATCTTAACACTGATATGTAAACTTTTTTACGAAGAAG
>KE373139.1:102735-120388 GCA_000418225.1 Zizania latifolia | reverse complement strand
CCTCCTCGCATCTGCGCCGGCTTTGCTTCCTCCTACTACCTCCGCCATGGCCTCGCTCACCGATCTCGTCAACCTCAACCTCTCCGACACCACGGAGAAGATCATCGCCGAGTACATATGGTACGCCGCGACGCGCCGCGCTTTCCACGCGCTGTTACCTTCGTCTTTCTGCTACTTTTCGGGATCTCTTCGGGGTTTTGGTGTTCTTTTTTCATGGCGATGGCGGCTGTTTCGCCGAAGAGGAGGAATCTTTCTATCCATCAATCGGGAAATTTGGGGAACCGGGCCGGCCTCTCTCATAGTTTTTGCAGATTCGTGGCGTGTTTGTTCTCCTTTCGCCTCTCCGCTCCGTGACAGAAGCTGCGGCGGCGGTGGCACTTTTCTTGTTCTCTCCCTCTGCTTTTTTTCCGGTTCATGTGACCCAGTAAAAATACTCTTTTTTGTTTTCTCTTCTGATAAATTACTATTTGATCCGGGTTCTTGATATGCCTCAAGAGATGGAGATTATGCACCATTACCATTACTGGAGAGTACACTCTTTAGGTTTGACTTTTTGGGAAAGATCATCTCTGAAGTGGCAGCCTCTGCCTGTCACCTGGTCCTCTCTGCAAACATGGCTTCTCTCTGTGACTGTGCCACCGTTTGGCCACAGCCAGATGCTCTGTTTCCTCCCGTACTCCTTGGTGCATGATTTAATCTATCCTAACCGCGCATACTACGGTCAAAGATGCAAACTTTGCTCTTAAGCCCGTGTCAGATTACTGTGCTTTGTGCTCACTAAACCATGGCGATGAATAGTCTTAAGACCTGGTTCCATCATTTATTTCTCTTCTTTTTAATGCAGGATCGGTGGATCTGGCATGGATCTCAGAAGCAAGGCTAGGGTAAGATAAGATTCCCAGAACAAGGACCCCATGATTTTGTTTGTTAATTGTTACTACGTCTTAGTATCACTTTTTCTGCCGAGTTATCGAGGTGTTCTTGCGCTTATACCATTCAGAGCGTGCTGCTGTTCCTAAGTTGAATAATATAGATTCTTTTTGTCGATTATATTATATTTGGTCGGTTGGTGGTGCAGACCCTCTCCGGCCCAGTGACCGATCCCAGCAAGCTGCCCAAGTGGAACTACGATGGCTCCAGCACCGGCCAGGCCCCCGGCGAGGACAGCGAGGTCATCCTGCAGTAAGTATCTTGTCATCCAAAGTTTAACTCTGTTCTGTTCATGTTTTACCTTGATGCAAGGAGTGATTTTTTTTCCCCACCATGTGCCATCAACTTGCAGCCCTCAGGCTATCTTCAAGGACCCATTCAGAAGGGGAAACAACATCCTTGTAAGTGGTGACCACTTTCAGTTTGTCATGGAAGCGATAAGTATTTTGTGATAGTACAGTTTTCAATGTCACTCCAGATCAGATCAGGACATGTTTACAAAAACAGCGTGCTGCTTTCTAAGGGTCATACTATGAATGGAGTGTAGATGTACTACTGAAAAAAAAACGACTTTAATCTCTTCAGGCGTAGAAGTTGAATCATTCTATGCATTGTTGTATTTCTTAGATATTCCTGATGTCATGGATTGGATCTTGATCTGCATTTTCTTGTTATATTTACGACTGACTTGTGTTATCATCTGTTTTACCTAACCTGACAACAGTTAGAGCAATCAGATGGGTCATTTCGTCACCTTCTTGAATAATTGACATCTCTTCTACTTAATTATCATGGTAATCCACAGGTCATGTGCGATTGCTACACCCCAGCGGGAGAGCCTATCCCCACCAACAAGAGGTACAATGCTGCCAAGATCTTCAAGGACCCTGAGGTTGCTGCCGAGGAGCCCTGGTATGCTTAATCTTTTGGCCGAAACATTATTGCAACGCTAACGGCAATCTTACCAGGATTATTTTTTTTCCACGATGGTTGATTGATCTGTTCTTGAAAATAATAGGTACGGTATTGAGCAGGAGTACACCCTCCTGCAGAAGGACATCAACTGGCCCCTTGGCTGGCCTGTTGGTGGGTTCCCTGGTCCTCAGGTACACCCCAGATATTTGTTTCCTTAAGATTGATTTGGCTAAACTAATCTTCAATTTTGACCTAACTAATCCCAATTTTCTGTGCATTTAGGGTCCTTACTACTGTGGCGTTGGAGCTGACAAGTCTTTTGGGCGTGACATAGTTGACGCCCACTACAAGGCTTGCCTCTATGCCGGCATCAACATCAGTGGAATCAACGGCGAGGTCATGCCTGGACAGGTGAATACTACTTGCAAACCTTACCATTTTTCTTATCTTGAAATCAATATACATTTTTTAACCGTGCTAACGTTGTGATCGATTTCAGTGGGAGTTCCAAGTTGGCCCGAGCGTCGGCATCGCTTCCGGTGATCAGATCTGGGTTGCTCGCTACATTCTTGAGGTGTGAATGATACTGTTCTATCAAGATTCGTCGTAATGTGAGTCGGGTATGATTGGTGTGATGAAATGTCGCACTTTTATTTTCAGAGGATCACTGAGATCGCCGGAGTCGTCGTCTCATTTGACCCCAAGCCCATCCCCGGAGACTGGAATGGCGCTGGTGCTCACTGCAACTACAGGTAAAGAAGCTCGAAATGTTGGTGAACAGATTGACACGGTTGCATCTGTAGTTGTCTTCACTCTACTGTGCTTCTCTGCTGATCACGATCGTGTCGTGTCCAGCACCAAGTCTATGAGGAACGAGGGTGGGTACGAGATCATCAAGTCCGCCATTGAGAAGCTCAAGCTGAGGCACAAGGAGCACATCGCCGCCTACGGCGAGGGCAATGAGCGCCGGCTCACCGGCAGGCACGAGACCGCCGACATCCACACCTTCAGCTGGGTATGCGCCTCCTCGACTTCCCTCTCATTCGTCCTGAATTCACGTCTCCTCATTACAAGGACCTGATGGATGTTGATTCTAAAAAAACAAATTGCAGGGTGTCGCTAACCGTGGTGCGTCCGTCCGTGT
Organism: Zizania latifolia; assembly: GCA_000418225.1. NCBI lineage: Eukaryota > Viridiplantae > Streptophyta > Magnoliopsida > Poales > Poaceae > Zizania > Zizania latifolia. Next base: position 117,399 of record KE373139.1, on the reverse strand, counting down.
CGGCCGTGAGACGGAGCAGAACGGCAAGGGCTACTTCGAGGATCGCCGGCCGGCGTCCAACATGGACCCCTACGTCGTCACCTCCATGATCGCCGAAACCACTATCATCTGGAAGCCCTGAAGCGGCTGCTTCCGCAGCCACAAGCAGGAGCTTCCTGGCTTGTGTTCTTTCTCTCCAGCTCGCCGTGTCAGTCACTCCGGTTGGTCATTGGAGGATCTGGCGAATTGCATTCATGCTGGTTGAAGAAACAACACCAACAACAAAAAGAGAGAAAAAAAACAGCAAAAGATTGCATTCCTTTTCGTATGGTTGCATGCTACATTGCTACTCCATTTAGATTAGCTCTCTTTGTCTTTGGGTGACCGGCATGAGGTGACTCATCACCTCTCTGCCGTTCGGTTGGGTGCTCAGTGCTCATGTGTCCACCAATAATGGCCGTATACTGCGGTACTTGTCCCAGTCTGTGGACCATCTTCTTCCTTGCATCCTCGTGCGATTTATCATTGTTATTAGTGGTGTAACTTTTTTATAAAGTGCGTGCTGGGCTTCCAATGGCCGTGTCTTTGCCTACACTTCGTTGCTGCTTGCTGATGGTTAGGGATGGCTGAGAAAAATTCAACTGAAATGATGCTTTTCCTGAATGTGTGCAAAGCAGTTAGGATTTTCTAAAACAAAGAAATGATCCCAACTACCATAATGTCCAACAAAAACGAGAGAGAGAGAGAGAGAGAGAGAGAGAGAGAGATTGACGGAACAGCTTCCACAGAATGCTTGTCTTTTGGCAAAAGAGAATCGATCGGAGATTGCGATGAGCACGATTCCGCAGCTGTTTGCCCAACTATCGCTCCGAAAAATGCTGTCCGACGAGCCCGCGATCACGAGCTACGAGACTAGATTTTCCCCATTTGAGATCATTTGTAAACGATACAGCCATACATGAGCCAGTCGTCACCCCTTTCAAGCAGAAGTAGGTATGCAACCGGCATGTCATTTCAGGCTTTTCCACAATCCAACTACTCTTGGAGATGCCATTACTATGGCCTTATTTTGTTGACGTTGATTCACAATGTTGACCTGCAGCCGGACATTTCTAGAATCTTCACCAACTACTGAAGCACTGTATTGCAGGGCACTGATGCAATCATCACTTCATCAGTTCATCACATGAAATTTCTTAAGCTAACCTGGTCAACTTTTAGGTGTCTTGGTCTCACACAGCACGGTTAAGCAGTCCATTAAGCTTATCAAGTAGTAATACGCTTCCCATAATTTCCTTGATCCCAACGCCGCAACGGGATCAAAATGCTCCTTTGATTGCAGCGATGTGACCCAAGCAGCATCCTGAAGGGCACTAGCCTTTAATCGCCGAAAGGGCTGATTAATCCAAGTTCAACCCTGCATCAATATTCAGATCATCATGGATCTGCAAGAAAGCAACAAATCAGCAAGCGACACTTCGTGCTGCGAAAAGCTAAATGGCACCTCGGGACGAGTAGTCTCCTGTAGTAATTCTAGCTTAACTCCGAGGTTATGATAAACTACTCTGGTTTCGATGGAGGCGTTGTTGTATATGACAGCAATTAGCGCACCACGGGAGACACCAACAGAAGAGACAGAAATTGGGAGTAGGATAACAGGATAGAAAACAATTGTATCGATCAAGACGCCGCCAGGAGGCGATCAATCCAACACAAATATTCGGTTGCCGCTGATGAAAGCAAAACATGCCGACCGTGTATAATATCGGCGAGAGTTTTTGTGTGGTGGATGGATGCAAATCACTTGTGTCAGGGATGGTGCTCCTGTAATTTGGATCATGACCAGCATGATAGTAACGACACGTCGAATTATTGGCTAGATATTATTCATGGACTGAAACGCAGAAAAGCATCAAGATTCCATTTTATGATTGGTGGACGAAATTTCGATAACAAGAACTGCTCTACTTGATCACCAACATCGATAAACCGAAGGATAAGATTTGCTGTCAACCAACCATTATTAACAAAATGGGATTGGTTCTCTTTTCCTAATCACAAATGAAGCAGCTGAATTTCTGCTTCGGTAACGAGGGCGCATTCAACCACAGAAGAACTGGCTATATCAAGCAATTCAGACGGAGAAAGAAAAAACCAAAAAAAAAAAAAAAAACAGGCTGACACTGAAGCTGATAAGAGCTGCTGCGCTAGAATCATTCGTAACCAGCTTGAGAGTTTGAAATTTGAAGCCCTAGAACCTAGAGGAAACCTTCACTGCCTTGGCCGGAACTAACTTCTCTGTATAATTCAAGTGCTTCATCCATGACCTTGGCCTGGGTTAAAAGCTGTGCCCGTTTCTTACTGGAAGGATGAGTGGAGAGGTAATTACTCAATGCTGAATCTCCTGCAATCTTTCCTAGTTTTTCGTAGACTGATGGGGCTATGCGTGGATCGTAACCAGCAGCACCAAGTAGCAGTAGCCCGATATGATCTGCCTCTATCTCCATCCTGCATGGGTAACAACATCAAAGGAGCTTCAGACAAGCGATAGACAATGCCAATAACTGCAAGGCACACAAGTTAATTCAGGTAAGATCCTTATTCAGAGGTTATGTTCGTCACATTTGGTAAATAGGATTTGTCCATCTGGCCAATTCTGTCTGAAGGACAGCAGCGGCATACTGGTTTCTAATGAAGATGGACAAAAAACAAGACATGCTCAAGCAATCCTAACTGGTCCGAAAATGTAACATAATTAGATCATCTTAAAACAAACAATGAAGGATATACATGAACACGCTATCACAATTCTTACAACAGAAAACTAATAAAATACCAAAATGGCATACAGGTCTATTATGGGAACAAATGCATATTTGGTGGCTTGCTTGGCAAGGTCTGGCAACAACTATGCTTGGCAGCCTAGGCAATGTCACGAAGCAATTCAGTTTATGTACATGCACGATCCAAACTGACAGTGGGAGATCTCCCGATCACTACAGAGAGAAGCTGATAGTGAGAAATAATAGCACTATAAATGATAATTCCTTTCTAATTGAGTTCTGGTATTAGTACAAAGAAGTATGTCTAGTAAATTATATGTGTTATTTGAAACATATCAAATCTAATTCTGAGAGAAAAGAAGCTACACATTTAAGATTATATGTGCTATTTGAAACCTATTTGGTAAATTATATGTGTTTGGGACAAGGACTGAATGATAAACTCCTTTCTAGTTCAACTTCCAAGCACAAAGAGACAAAGAGTTACTTTAGTATAAATGTAAGATTTCTGTTGACTCCATGAAAACTTACTGTTCCTATAAAAGAAAACTTTAGTGTAACTTATGGATGCCTCTATATATTCCAAATTTATCATGTCCACCTTTTCTCCATAAAAGGACATGATGTCATGTATTGCATACTCCAGTATTATTTTTGTTCCATGAAGACATAAACCTGAATTGCAGACATATTTCTTCAAACTATCTGACTAATCAAGTGGCACTTGATAGTCATCCTTCTAGCTGCACCAACATAACTACAATATCAATGACAATGACAAAACTTCAAGCCCATTTGAAGTTGTGGTGTTGGATGTAAGTTCTGTCTTTTACCTAGATGGGTGTTCATTGACCACAGATCTAGTTTATTGTGGCTTAGTCAGAGAATTGGAGAAGCTTGAACCCAAATGTTAGTTTGTAGCAAAGTTTCTTACTTCTTTATACAAACAAATCCCCATCATGCAGAATTTCATGGCTTTACCACAATGGGAATATGCCATTCCCATGAAATATGCAATTTATCACATACAGACTGTAAATCATCATGAGCAATTTAGAAAGGAATTAGTAAATACCTTCGTGAGAAGGGAAGCTTTAGGAGTAAGGTCGACATTGCATTAATCACATCTGGCATGTAAATGAACTGAAGGATGACAATCTGCACGATTGCAAACCACATGTTCTGTGTAACCATCTCGGCTGAGTGCCTTGCAATGGCATGCCCAACCTACAACAAAAGGCACCACGGTCAGTTCCAAATCCCCAAGACACTGCAACCACCCAAAATCACACATCAGCCCAGAAATCCGATAACTCCACCTCATGCCCAAGCACAGTAGCAACCTCAGCATCAGTCTTGAAATGGTCGAGCAATCCAGAAAAGACTATAATCTTGCCACCGGGCAAGCACATTGCATTAACGAGATCATCTCTGACAACGATCACCTCCCAATTAAGTCCATCAAGATGCCTCGTCTGAGGCTGCGCTCCCTGTGCCTTCCCACGGATGCGGCTCTCGGTGACCCATTTGTCATCCAGAACCTCCTCATCTCGCTGGGCATCAGCGACACTCGCGTTCTTGCCACGGGACCGGCGGAGCATCACGTCGTCTACGTCGGCATCGCGGCTCTTGATGGCGAGGTCGGAGGAGATGTCGCCGTAAGAGGCGTCATCTGCGGCGAAGGCGTCGTTGCGCCGATCGGCGAGGCCGCGGTGGACGGCGCGGACAATCTCCGATGCGATGAGGCGAACGCGGATGCTTTCGGGGTGGAGCGGGGGGAGGATCTTGTGGGCGAGCTCCTTCTTGAGATCGGTGAACTGGGACTCGCCTAGCTGGCGCTCGAGCGGAGGCGAGAGGAGGATGAAATGGGTGCGGTTGGTGTAGGGCACGGTCTCGAGGTTGCCAAAGTAGACGGCCGCCGCGCCGCCGCCAGAGATGACGACCGCCACGATGAGTTTCCGCTGGTCGTGGTACCACCTGGACCCGCCGGGGCGGCGGTTGAAGTGGATGACCTTCTGGCGCTGCGGGGAGGTGTAGTAGTACCGAGGGGGCGGCGGCGGTGGGCAGACCGCCGGCTTTTGGCGCAGGAGTCCTCGACCGGTATGGACGACCTCCGGCCGCCGTAGGGAGGTAAAATAGGACCGAGGGGGCGGCGCCTGCTCCAGCAGCGGCGGCTTCCCCGGCCGCGGGCAGGCGGCGGGCTTGTGGCGGAGGAGTCGGGTGAGGACGGAGCGCGAGTTCTTCAAGCAGTTCATCTTCCTCTATTTCCCCCCGTGATTTTTGGGGATTTTTGGGAGCGGCGTTCGATCGATGCTGCGAATGGGTTAGAGGTTTCAAGATGTTGCCAGGTGGCACGGCGACGAGGTCCTGTCGTGTACTCGTGTCGCTCGGGCCGGGCCTGAGAACCTTCTAGGTGCGCCGCGTGCCGCCGTGCGTCTATTCGGACATAAGAAAAACATAAGAAAACATATGATGTTTTAGGAATCTAAAACATAAAATTTAATAAATATATATTTAAATGGTTCATACAAAATAAACATAGTCAGTGAGAGAAGATATATTAGAGTTTTAAAAATAAAATAAGATTTAAACTCACGTTCTAATTTTCTATAGAATGGGGTAGAGGAAAGTAATCTATAGAAATTATTGAAACTCTAATTCTATGCTCCAAATAACCAAGATAGAAATTTTTTCAAAAGATTTAAATACTTTAAAATTCCTATAAAATTCTTTCAATCTAAATAAGCCCTAATTATGTGTGTGTTTATATTTGACTCAAAGTTATATTTGTTATGGGGTATACGCTCTTCACAACAGGAATAAAATATGATGACTAGTTTTATATAATCCGATAAAATACACAAAGTTTGACTTTCTTAAAATTCATGTGGGCCTCACGAAATTATTAGACAGAGAGCAAATATAATACAACTATATTTTGCTTATACAGTTATATAGACAAAAATGTTCATTTTGTTCGTTTCAGCGTAAATAAGCGTACCCGGCTACAAATTCTGCAAACGCCTGAAAACCAAACCAGCCGAGAAGAAATTTGTCTGATGTCTGTGGTTGGGGTGCTGTGAATGTCATGCATTGCACCTACAAAAATATGGTAATGGGTGGAATATTTTCTCTAAAAGGGCATTGTCATGAAACCAAACATCCTTTCTTAAGCAAAATATCAAAAAGGAAAAACATGTACTGTCGTGCCCAACCACTTGCTGCATTGATAAAAAGAGAAATAATCTTCCCAAGTTATATATTCGTTATTTTGTTCTAGAATGCAATCAGAGGGTGGCGTGACTGCAGATGATTTCATTTGCATCCGGAAATCCATCAGCCCGTGATAAGATGCATGTAAGTGACGCTCCGGACTAGGGAATTAAACGATGCATTCATAAGGTGCGAAAGATGTTAACTCTGACCTGAAGAAGCTTGTTGCGTTGTATGCTGTAGCCAGTAATAGCAAGCCCTGTGTTTCCTTCCTGAATCAAGATTTTTTTTGAGATAAGAGTGGAACGGATAGTGCGTAGGTAGTGCGCGCATTCTCTTTTCTTGCCACAAGTGAATCCCTTTTCTCAACTATCTGTATGATCAGCGTAGCCCTCTGTGCTCTAATCAGCTGGCTTTCTCAGTTTTGGCCCAGGCTACCATTTCCTCCACTGTTCCCTGAGCAACTCCCTGTTCATTTTCCCAGAACTACATATCCCTAACTGAAAACCAGCAATGGTGCTTTCATCATAGCTAAAATAGCTTACTCTTCTGGTACCATAATTCTCATGTTTTGGCATGTTCTCAAATCCTAAGAAACTTCTATATTTCTTGATGTTTTAGACATGTTCTGACGTACAAGAAACAATTAATTAGCATATATATTTTTTATTTTACTCATATTAAATGTGTTTGTGTTGTACTTATAGGTAGTTATAGTTAGTGAGTTTGCATGTATACAGGGCATATGAGTGCAAAATGACCTCGTATTACCAAATCTTCAACAATTCTACACCTAAAAGGTCTAGAGAAACAAAGGGAATACATCATTTGACAATGCTGGTGCAAAATAAAGTACTTTTTGTTTCAGGGTAGATGCATACCAATTTATTATTGGACACTAATGTCAGTTCTCAAGCACTCAACCATGATGTCACAAGTCAATGAACAACAACGAATTCCAGGTGTCTTCTGTGCTAAATCTCTCAATCATGACATCAACATTGACGAGTCCTATCAACCTCCCCCGCAAATCAACAGCGATTCATGATTAAACAGGTAAACTATTACTCCTATTCAAAATTAACCTAGAGCTTCACATTTGCAACAACATTTTTGGAGAGTTTGTTCTATTACGGCCTTCATAACATAAAGACCTGAAATTACTGAAACTAAGATCTGAAGCAAACAAATGAACGCTCAAATCCGGATCACGATCTCAATCATCCATACTACAAAAAGAACACAGCCGCATGATATATCTGAGAACAGAAACAAGTTGGGAGAAAGAGAGATGAGACCGACAAGTCAGTCGACGCGCTGGATCAGGTAACAGACTCAGATCAGTCGTCGCGCTTCTTGAGCTTGTCGACGCGCTGCTGGAGCTGGTCGAGCCTGACGACGAGGGAGGTGACGTGGAAGAGGATCCAGTAGAGGAGCAGCGCGGCGGCGATGAGGAGCGCGTTGCGCTGCGACTTCATGATGGACTTCTGGTGGCGGAGGTGCTCGGATGGGGTGCAGGCGTGCTCGTCGTCGCAGGTGGGCCGCGTCTCGTACTTCCAGTATATATCCATCAGCAGGAAGAGGCAGAAGGGCACCACCGACATCATCGGCTTGAGCGCGCTCCGTACCACCGAGATCATCCCGCGGCGGAGCGCATCCAGCCCCGGCAGCGTCAGCAGCAGCAGCATGACCGCCTCCGCGCCCGCCGCGTAGCCCAGCACCACCCACTCCAGCGCCATCGCTGCCGAACCGGAGGTGGTGAGCTCGGTCTGATACCGCGCCGGATCGATTCGAGCTCGGGGTCGGGCACTGGCAGGCAGGGACTTGGGATTGGAGGCCTGGGGGGGGAGATTGGGGATCGCCCGAGCCGCGGGGGTGGGAGAAGAAGGCGGTAGATTAGTAGTTCTGGGTGGAAAGGGTCCACGGGATGCGAAGGTTGGAGTTGGAGAGAGCCAGAGAGGGAAACGCTTTGCAGCGGTTCTTGTAGACGCGGTGCAGGGAAGCGCACCAGATTTTAGATGGAGTCCCGACACGTTGGAGGAATGGCTGTAAATGGACGGTTCGGATGGGGAACCTTCGGAAATATTCAATGATTTGTCGCTCTAAAAAGTGGCTTCAATTATTTGTTATTTTTATTTATAATTATAAATTAAGATGATTCTACTTATTATCCACACAAATGACAAATAATTAAATAACATAATTTTTTGTGACAAATCCTCAAATCTCTCTCTCGAGGGTGATGTAGTAAGCACACAAACGGCTCAGATCGAATGAGGGTCCAGTGCATGTGGGTCCCACCGAGTCACCGAGATTCGTAAATGATGGGATGAAAGGAGATACTCTGGGGGATGGTTTTTTTGCTTGCTTCGATGTTAAGGTTGGAACTTTGAGATGAAACACGTTACATTTCAGTAGATTTTATAATTTAGTCTTTTTTAAACTTATTTCGTAAATGGATCTTTTAAAAAAAACTTATTTTAGAAGTAGACCCGAAACTCAACGTTAGAGCTATTGGCACCAAGCATATACAGCTTAGCGTCAGGATCGCTGACGCCAACCTTCCTGCCACGCTAGATGGCAGAGCTGATGTAGCACGGGAGATTGGCGCCAATGCGTTTGGCGCTAACCCTAGAATCTTCTTTAGCTCAAGTTATTTTACAAATCACTCTAAACAAAGAAGATAGCTATAGCATAGTGGAGGGTGTTCGCGCCTGGCTTGCCTGTGACGAGGGTTTGATCCTAGCTCCCGCCGCTGCAAAGATTTTTTCCTTGGTAGGTAGTACTTACCACTGTACTGCAATGGATTTCGTTGCTTCGATTAAGTTGTAAAATAACTTGAGCTAAAAAATATTCTAGGGTCAGCGCCAAACGCATTGGCGCCAAGCTCCCGTGCCACATCAGCTCCGCCATCCAGCGTGGCAGGGAGGTTGGTGCCAGCGACCCTATCGCTAAGCTGTATAAGCTTGGCGTCAATGATTCTGACGCTGAGCTTCGAGTTTACTTCTGGAATAAGTTTTTTGGAGAGTCTATTTGTGAAATAAGTTTTAAAAAATAAATTGTAAAATTTGTTGTGTTACGTTTTGTTGGATCATTCTGGAACCTGACGACGACCTTTCTGTCCATGGCAGAAGGCAGTCCATTATGGGCTCCTCGGAAACTCGGAAAACATAGGTGTGGGCAGAGGTGAAAATAAATCATATATAAACCATTTAAAAACAAATATGAATAGTTTTGATTACATAATTTCACACACACACACACACACACACACACATATATATATATATATATATATATATATATATATATTCATATCAATATATAGATATGGATATGACATTGTTCGTATAGTCATATCCGACCTGTATAGGTTCGGATAATCTAACTCGTTTTTAGATTATCTCGAATAAAAACCTATTAGGCTCATTTTCGCCTGGACCACCTCTCAGGCTATCGCTCTGTTGGCTGCCTTGGGTCACCGCCCTAGCCCTGCCCTGCACTCTGCCACCTCACGCCCCCACACCACGTCGTCGCCCTCAGCGCCACCTACGCCACACTGCGGCACAAGAAGGAACGGGGAAGAGAGAAGAAAGAAAAAACGGGAAGGAGAGAAAGAGAGAAAGGAAACCAAGGGAAATTTTTTTTAAAAAAAAATAAAACTTGAAAATTTTAGAAATTGGGGGATTTTTAATGTTGAAAATCTAACATTTTTAAAAAGAAAGAGGATCGAGAAAATTCTGAATTTGGAGAATATTTGTTATCTGGAGAAAATTTTCTTGTTTTGATAAATATTCGTAATCTTATTCATATTCGTATTCAATCCATATTTATATATATTTCATATCCGTATCCGAGGTATCTATTTTCTAATCTGAATCTAAATTTGAATCTAAATATGAATCTGAGAAAAAAATAAAAACAAATATGGTATTATTATTATCCGTTCGTATCTGATCCATTTTTACCCCTACACGTGTACCATCTGCCAAAGTGCAGAGAGATTTGATAATTTACCACCGTTAAGAAAGTGGCTTCGTTTTTTTGTCATCCTAGTCCATATGTGATTGATCTAAATGGTCTCACATGTTATTATCTTAGAGTGACATCATAATCAAAAGGCAATGGCAAATTATCAAATTTTTTCAAAATGCGAGGCCTAATTTACTCGCGAGTCCGATCTAGTTTTTTAAATAATCTATTTTTATTTGAAATTACTTTTTCGTTGCCTTTTCAAAAACTTACAAAACTAAACACCCATCGACCACTCTTTTAGCAACAAGGGCATGTCGCTATTCATGTCGCTGTTTTAACTGTCAATAAAATCCTTATTGCCAAACCAACAGTTAACAGGAGCTAGAATCTGACCATTGGCTCTTGTCAACTATTGACTTGACAATAGAAGTGCTCTTTTGGCAAACCAATGGTCGAGTCACAAAACAACCTGACTGGAGGTTTGGCGACCAAGCGACAAATAGGCTCTTGTCACTAAACCAAAGGTTAGTAGGAGACAACGATCAGATTTGGGATCCTATCGACCATTGGTTTAGTGATAGGTATTCTATCGCCATTTCAATGATCGAGGATATTGTCGTCAAATCAATGGTCGATATGAATCTATTTTTGTAATTTTTTGAAAGACCACTTAGAAGTGTAATTTTAAATAAAAATAGATTATTTTAAAAAAAAACTCGTTCGGCCCCGCTTAATCCTAGACTCCTCAACTATCCAGCTTCTCTAAATAAAGCGGAGTAAACAAAACCACGGTTATGAGTCGTAACCTCGGTTTTTACACCGACAGTTAGCAGCAAATGGTATGGTTGCCGTTGTTAACCAACTGACCTGTGGTCTGGTAAATTGTAGTACCAAGCTGATAGGTGCAACCTTGCCTAGTTCCCTCCCCCACATGAAGCACCCCATGGAGTGGAGTCATTTGCTAGCTTGTTCTTCCAATCAGCCGTAGTGCTGGTGCTCATTGCTTTGACCCATTGCATCCCAAAAGAGAAGGCATTGCATGGCAGGCAAGGACAGGAAAAGGAAAGGCGGCGTTCCAGCGTAAAGCCACCGGTTGGTTCAATCTCCAATTGTTCCAATCATAACCTGCAACTCTGCAAGCGGGCAACGTAGACCACGCCTGCGACCAACAAGAGAGAAGCTTTTTAACTGAACCACTTGAAGCAGGAGTCGAGTTCATTACATATTTACACTCCCTGATCATGACGACCAGTAACGATAACCGCCGTGCTAAACTCATCACAACGGCAGCTGCGACCGGAGTAAAGTTAGAAAGCACTGGAATTAACAATGTACTCTGGAACTTGGACAAAGATGGCTTTCAGTAAAGTACCACTGATTAACTTAATCGAAAGTAGATACAAGCCTAGTAAGGAGTGAAAGGGCTCACAGGTCACAGATACCTCCTAAAGCTAACAAAAAGCAACCACACTAAGCTGCAAGCGCACAGTGTGATGGATACCAGCGACGTCCCTCCGTTCCAAATTATAATCACTCGAAAAGCTGAATCATTTGAATCCACTCTGAGATACACTCAAACTTCGTAGTGACAACAATAAAGTGAATCCACATCAAAAGCTACCTAGCAAGAAAAGCTCAGAGCAAAGATAAAGGCAAGCAAAATTAAAGCTCTTTTGATCTTCTGCATGCCATTGAGCACGGTGTGATCCGTCCTTCAGAGCTCAGTCCAGGTCTCCAGGGTCACCATGGAGGTGATATGTCACAGTATTCTATTTATATACGTTCGAATTATTGACGATGCTGGCAATTATAGACAGCTGAATGTATGCTTTCTGACCTGGCCACTGAAATTTCAGCAAGGCTTCTGGATGCGCCAGTCGAGTTATGGTTTTGTGGGATTCAGGCAAAGAAAGTAAGCAACTTTGCTTTGTTTCTCAATGATTTGTGGGGGTTGCTTCTCTAATGCCAGTGTATATTTGTAAGCAAAAATGGCGAATTAAGAAGATGAGAGAGAGATGTGGCATGTGAATTACCGGGGTTTCTGTTTGTAAGGAGGTTCTTTTACGAGGTTAAGTGTTGAACACAATGCATTACCAAGCTAATGCAATGCCAATCGCGACATGCGAAAATAATAGCCACGGTAAAATGATAACAATTCACGAAGTAGCTACGCTAAATAGACAGAGCTACGGATAATTGCATAATTTAACAGATCAAATTAATTTACAGTTATGAACCCCATTAAGTTACAAAAGCATCACGTTTAACTCGTTGATTTGTTCAGGTACAAGAGCAAACCTGCACTGCATCGCACAGGTTGACGTTGATTACATAGCACGCACAAGTGCACAACTGCACAAGCTCACAGGCACTATACTCTAGCCTTGATATCTTACTGCAACTGTAACTTAGTAATTACATGAGTACAAGTGTAAAGTAGGCCATGGAAGTGAAGAAACCGCCGGCGACGGCAAGGGCGAGCCTCCCGCCGTGCTCACCGTACAGGCTACGCACAAATCTGTACCCATTACTCCCGGCAGCACCGCTGCTGAAGCCGCCGCCGCCGCCGTTCGCCCAGAAGCGCGCGTAGCACTTGCCGAGGTAAACCTCGCCGGCCGTGGCGTAGCCGCAGCCGGCCTTGAGCTGCCCGGCAGCAGCCAAGACGCAGTCGGAGCAGTCCTTGGCGCCAAGGTCACCCACGCACTGCGACATGGCCTGCACGCCCCCCGATCCCCCGGCGCGGTAGCCTTCCCCGGCAGGCGCCGCCGCGGCCACAAGCGCGCCGAGGGCCGAATCCCGCATGGCTGCTCCCCCGGCGTCCCCGGGCGAGCCGCCGCACTTCTTGAAGAGCACGGTCGTGTCCTGCTTCCCGAGGAACGTGTCGTTGCTGTACCGCACGAAGCACGCCCGTAGCTGCACCGCGCCGCCGGCGGCCCAGGTGCAGTGCGAGGACAGCCTGGAGATGGCGCTCCGGACACAACCTCTGCAGACCGCCGCGGGGAGGTCGGAGCGGCACTGGTAGAGTCCGACCACCGAGGACGACGACGGCGAGGGTGAGGTGAAGTTGGCGTAGGGGCTGTAAGGCGCGCTGTTGGCCACCGATGTGAGCACGGACTCGACGCCCGACGCGTACTGCGAGCCTGACTCGTAGCGCCCCTGCGAGCAGCCGGCGTACACGAACCCAGAGTAGTCGTCGCCGCCGCGCGCGCGCGCCAGTAGAAGCGAGAGGAGCAGCGTCGCCGCCACGCTCGTAGCCGTAGCCATGCTGGTTCGTCCGCTCGCCGTGCGCTTGCGTTTGGTAGGCTCTACGGGAGAGGTGTGAAAGCCTCCGGAGCGGGAGCGTTTTTAGGTGCCGCGTGCGGGGGCGTCTCAGAGGTTTTGCTTGCACGGGTGGAGGGCAATCGCCGGTTTTTTTGTCCTGTGATGGTTTAATAAAAAGATATAAGTTTATTTTATACACTGTTTTTAATTAAAATATATATAGTTACAATTAAATTTGATATACATATGAATAAGTTTATATATTAAATATAGTTTATAACTTGAATATAATAAATATATATAACTTATTTTAAATATCACACATCATAATTTAGATATGGTTTTGGAAAAGTTAATATATCAAATTCTGATTAGAATGGTCAAATTGATCGGATTGTTTGATATTGATCAGTATTACAACTAATATATTATTTAATATGTACTATTTTAAGTATTATAATATTATATATCTGTTGCTCTAATTGGTATCGTAATCGGATTAGCAAAAGTAGAAGAACGAGAAAAAAGAATAAAAAGAAAAAGAAGCGTTTATACCAGAGCCAACTCATATTATAGTACTTATCTATAGCTTCTAATATAAGTCTGCTGTTAAATATCCTAATAGGCCCACGCAAGATATGATCGGTCAATTCTACTTTCCTTTTTCATATGATCGTAAATATGTAACCTCCTCACACGCATTCACATACAAGCTGCATACGCTGAAAAAACAAACTGTATCATCGTGTCTTTACAGCTTAATTAAAAAAATATAAAGTAGCTTAAAGTATGCTCCGGCAACTTAATTTATAAAGTACCCATCCTCAACCGGTAAATTTCTATTGAATCTGTGAAAACTGTCTTCTCCAAATTGTTAAACTTTGGCCTCGAAATAGATTTATACTCCAACTTAAATAACTTTAGTCTAGGGTAACTTCGTGTCTAAGCTATAACTTTCAAACCATACCAGTATTTACAAAATCAAAAAAAGTTTTCTTCTGAAACAAGTAAAACTTTCACCTCAAATAAATTTCCATTCCGACGTAAAAATTTTCTACTCAAACCGAAAACCACGCGGTCCCCGCGCGTCATATCGGCCAAAACCATTATGCAAACCGTTAATATGAACTAATTTTAACAGTCAGCGTTAGCGACTGGTTTTACCGTTGAGACAGGCCAAAACCGTTATATAAACCATTAATATGAACTGATTTTAACAGTTGAGTCAGCGTTAGTGACTGGTTTTACTGTTGAGACAGGCAAATCATACTTTAACTTTAAGAGAGGTACTCTTCTTCATAAAATGTAGTACTTTTTAGTGTCAAAATTTATCTCAAATATAGCAATTTAGCACTGATTAAAGATCACTTTTAGCTCTAAAGTACACCTACTACACTTACAGTTTATTACTCATTATTTTATTAAAGTAGATTATTTCATTCAACTATTTTAG
>KE373139.1:77571-87686 GCA_000418225.1 Zizania latifolia | reverse complement strand
CTGGAGGAGCTCGTCGGTGACGCGGAGAGGGAACATGATGCCCTCGTAGGTCTGGTCGTAGCGGCGGCTCTTGTAGTACCAGCAGCCGAGCATCTGCTCGGTGTCGCCGCGGACGCCGGCCTCCTCGAGGGCCTCGCGGCGGGCCGCCTCGTCCATGGACTCGTCCAGCTCCCACCCGCCCTTGGGGAACATCATGCCGTGCCCCTTCTGCGAGCTGATCACCAGCACCTCCAGCTCGCCGCCGCCGCGAACCCGGTAGGGGATGCACCCCACCACGATGCGCCCACCGGAGCTCGTGTACCGCTGCAGCTCGCGCCCCTGCCTCGCCACCAGCACGGCCATCGGAGCTTTAGAGCTTAGATTATGTCCGGTCGAGTTCGCGCGGACGAAGAAGACGATGATTGGGCTAGGAGAGTAGGATGGTAGAGCGGGATCGAAGCTTGGGGGAGCTGGTGCTTTGCGGCCATGGAGCTTGAGCTCGAGGGGTATTAATAGCGGGAAGCGCGTCAGGTCAATGAAGATGATGTTGCTGTCTCTGGCTCGCTGCCGAGAGGGCGATGGGGTAACATGGGCGTGGAGGTGGAGCACTGGAGCATCGACGAGCAACTGTCGAAAGGTTGCAGGAGGATCGTGGACGCGGCGTACAGATCTTCTGTGGCTCAACGCTCGCTTTTGGAGACAGATTCCGTTTGGCTCCCATTCATGGCCTGTGGTTTCCATAATTTCATTTCATTTCTTATTTTCATCAAGCCTGGCTAGTGTTTTATTTATCAAACATGTTAAACTAACTACTATGGAAATAAATGCAAAATGTGTGGTTGAGTTAGAAAGCTAAATGAAGGGTACAATTCTACCGGGATGGATTCATTTTTTTAAGATATTTTTACCTCTTTTGGTGTAAGTGCTTATAGGGGATATCAACAGCCCTAATCCATTTCTCGGCAGGAATTTTTCTATTAGGAGACAAGAATGAAGCTAATTTTTTTCCATGAGAGCAAAGCTCCCTTGTTGGATATGACATCCAACGACGAAGACAATGATCATCACCATATATCCCCACAGAGCCCCAAATATATGTAATTTCACTCAATCGTTTTATTTTGATTTAAAGCTCAACCAACCTTTCTTTAGACTTATTTTTTTACTTTTGATATGGAAATAGGACAGGGACGGAAACAATGACAAGGATAGAGACAAGAACAATTAAACACGGACGGGGATGATTACATATTTCCCACAGAGATTTTTTCTGCTGACATCCATTATAGTTATTAAAGGGGAGGGATGGGCAATGTGACTTTTTACTCAATATACTGTTGCTACAATTATTATTGCTAATCATGTATTTTATATTTACACTAATATTTAAACTAATATTGAAGCGGCGATTGAGAGGTGTTTATTTTTCAAACTAATAAACCTCTAAGGCATTTGTCATATATAACCTCTTACTTTCGGGTCCACCATTTTAAGGGTCATTTTTTTTTCTAAATGAACAGTTTGTAGCACATTGTCTTAGCAATCACAGTCACAGGCCATCAACTTTACTATAGAATATACTATGAGTCTTGATGTCCGTTTTCCTTTTTATAGATGGGGAGTACCATTCATTAGAAACTTCCACAAGAAATTTGCACCCCTAGTTGCATCACTTGTAATAAACAAAATGTACATACAAAGAACTGAAGGAGCACGCGTATTAGTTACTTGCAAGAAATTAATTTTACCATGGTTTTCAACTTTGGAGGCTGAATTAAGTTGAACATGGAGCCTTGCTTCCACATGTAGTAATGGACAATGTGAAGGACAAATAGTAGTATAGTACCAACAGATAAATGTTCAGAACATTAAATTCATGGAAAATATTACATGCACGTAATTTTCATGACTAGAGGCAATTGTTTATCGCTTAATATGTCTAACTTTAGAAGCTATCAAAAACCGCTTCCTTTGTAGTTATCATCGCGAGACAATTACTTTGTTTACAAGGACATATAGCTAAGCCTTAAATAACAAAAATAACTATACAGATTAGAAAAGTCGTGATAGCATCAAGTTTTAAAAAATAAACAACCATTAACTAACCAGCTAAACAAGGACAAATCCAGTGTGCAACATGTTTTGATATGTGATATCAATATCTTATCGATTAGTACAAATCTCTTTGTCAAATTTAGTGTTGACGATAGCAGTTTGGTCTTCCTATAATTTCAATGGTCCATTAACAATGATTATTAACTGACAAATATAATATAACACTATTGACCTAAAATCATACATCTAGATTTGGGATTTGGTAGGAGATAAAGCCACAGAAACAGCCTAACCCTTCTCTACAGGTCCATGGACTGCGTCCACGCGAGTAGACCGGAGGAGATAGTGCCCCTGGTGCCAAGGAGTGGAGAAGAAGCGGACAAAGCGCGTACATGCAGCCGGAGTGGCCGTGGCCGCCCTTCGCAGCTGCTTCTCTCGTTTTCAGCTACGCGCTCGACACCCCTCTCTCTATCCAGCATGCGTTCTGCTCATAGCCACTATTGCATCGATAGTTACTCTATTCTCAATTCACAAACTAATAAATCATATTTACCTATTACATCATACAGTTTTTATTAACAAGTGACAGTTTGATAAGCTAGCCACAAAATTAAATTCGGGATGGCCAAGTCCATCTTCTCCATCAACTAATTCCCGCGCTAAATTGATGAGCCCGCGCCCCATGTTTACCGTATCCATCGGTGTCGCCGGTGACTTCGCTGCGTCGTTGTTGTCCTCCTCGATCCCCTTCCGACCGAGTTAATTAATTGCTTTGTTTAATTGGATTATGTGTGTAACGTCGACTAAAGTGAACCATCTCTCATCATGCTCGCGTTAGCTGCGTACCTCAAGTTGCGAAACGACGGCAGTTTTGCGGCGGCGTTCACACGCGCGCGCGCAGCGTGCGTCGTGGCCGTCTCGAGCTCCTCCTCGTCTTTTTTTCCCTTGTTTGTTTGAGCTTCTCTTCCGTTGTGAAAGACGACGACGAGGACGGAAGGGTTTTATCGCCTGAGCTGCTTCCTTCCGCTCTCTGCGTAGGCAGCAATGGCGCGAGAATTACACGGCGATGGATCACACGAGTTTAGCCACGTGAGAAACGCGACACATATATGAATCTCACCACGTTTCCAGGAGAAAGTGGAAACTACGCGCTCGTGCGTTTCCACACGGGAGATTCGAGCGGATACACAGGTGCGATGGTCTAACTCTGCTAGCTGCTGCATGCTTCAATTCGATCTTTAGTTATGTCGGAGTGCTAGCTAGTTTACTACACCGTTATCCATGGTAATTCCATCCTGCTCCTGCCATTGCCGTCGACGCGAAACTGACACAGCATGCAACGGGGTTCCTGGCTTTGTCGCGACCAGGTTTCTTAAAAGGTGAAAGGCATCACAACTGTATTGGATTTCTTCTTTTCTTGGCAGCTACTAGCTAGCTCTGGCTGGTGGACTACCAACCAGTCTACGGATGTTTCTTCAAGCTGATATATTTATCGTCATAGGGATTCGCACGGAAGTTTCACTAATCATGGCACCCATACTGCACGCCGAAATTTTTAGCAGATATAAACGTAGATGCATCGAATCAGCTCGGTCTCTGTACAGAATAATTCAAGGAACGGATTTGCTTCTGATTCTTCTACGAAATCAGATCTGGATCTATGTCAGCATCCAACGGAGTACTCCTCCATGCAATGAACCCACTTTATTTTGGTCTAACTCGTTCGATCTCCAGCTTGAATTGCCATGTAGTGACAGGTAGCACGTTTGCTGTTTGGGACCAGTCAGGTCAGGGCCGTGTCCCGCAGCTGCAACCCAACCGCGCGACCGATCGACCGTGCAGCTGACGCCTCGCGCGCTCACCAACCGAAAGAAATCGCGATCGAGCGGGCGCGCGGTGGGCGCGCCCCCCCGGACCGCTCGCGCCGCCGAGGGCGAGGTGACCGCGGCGACGAACCTCGACAGGACATGCGCGCCGGGCCGTGCCGCGCGCGTCCAGCTGTGCGTGTCTGCCGCAACTTGCATCATATCATGCATGGCCATGGCCTCCACGGCTCCACCAACATGGGCACGCACGCACATTGATGGCGCAGCCCCACGCGAGCGTGGCCTTGTCGTCGTGCAGTGCAGTTGTTGCCGCCATATCTCTGCTTTGTTTTGGCTTTGCCTTGCAGCTTCGGCCTGTTTGGTCGCATCGCATGCCTCGACAGCGTCCTCATTGGCGAACGATCGAATGATTAGCTTCGTCTGTTTGCGACTCGCGATCGATCGAGTTTGCTGGGACCCGGTCGGCGAGGCGATCGACCTCGTTACGGAGACAGAGGAGGGTCGTCGTCGTCGTATCACGTCTGTTGTTGGGACGTCGATGCCGGCCGTGCGTACGCAGCGCCATGAATGCAGGCGACCAGAACATGCAGGTGTGTCTATCTTTATCTTAGTTACATGCAGGCCCCTGTTGTTATGCTTCGGAATTTCAGATCGACCATGCTCTAGTTGTTAGTATGGGTGCAACTTTGCCGCGCTGACACAGCTGCATTTTGATATGATACGATCATACGAACAGTTCAGTTCGTGGGAAGTGATCGTACGTGCAGCCATATGGGACCAAATCAATGGATCAAGTGCCTGCAATTCTACCTTGGAATTGCGTCGCAATTCATGTACATATTTGCCACTTAAAATCCACAAAAACATTTGATTGGTTTAATGCCTCCATGTGAACTGGAAGCTTTCGTCTCGCGCGTCTCTTTCTTGCTAGAATATCAGCAACCCGTCGTTCAGTTAGATAACCACCAAAAATGCCTTTCTTCCGAACTAGTTTATGCAGATAATCGTCCATTTTTTTGTACGAATTTATGATGCTCAACGATGCATCAACCGTCACCCCGTATAAGTGAGATTCGGTCTGGTCATCGACTGCAAAATTTTCTAATCGAGATGATAGATGCCCTGGAATATTTCTGCTGCTCTGCATGTTCCATGCATTTTGTGGCCAACTACGAGCTTAATTAATTTCTGTACGTGACTAAACTGAACAGTGACTACTTGCTAACTCGCTAATGTCTTAGCAGGTTAATTTGAAGTGCACATGAGTTATGAAATCTTGAGGTAATTTCGCATAGGATTACCTTGTATACTTCCTCTATCTAAAAATCTCCTACCTATTATATTTTCTATTTTTTCAAAAAAATTATACATATTTATAGTTTACATGTATATAAGTTTGAATGAGCAATAATACAGTTTTGTTTAACGGCTAGATTAAATTGATGTCACGTGACCCAGGGGCAGATCCACCTCCCGAGCAAGGTGGGCAGCCGCCCGGGCTTCATGCTAACTGGCCATGAAAGATTAATAATGTCCTATGCTGTAAATAACAGTGATTTAGTTAATCACCCTGATAAACAGGTAAGCAGTGTCAAACACAGCAACATAAAACTTAGTTAGGCTTGGAAACTCGTTCAGACTTCATAAAATTTCTGGCTTCGTCACTGACGTGACCTGAACAGCCATAGCTTAATCAATCTTGTATGTACAGCTTCTTTTGAACCATGTATATTAAGATCAATATGACTATTTAATACATTATTTTTTTATTGGTCTCGATAAAAAATTAACACGTAATAGATTTTTGGTTGAAGTGAGTACATTGCATCACGTATGATCGATTGATCTAGAGGAAGCTATATATATTGCAGAATTTGGTTGGTTGCATCGGTCGACGTGGACATGTGCATTTAATATCGTAAGATCAAGGGAGTAACATGCATTGCCGATCGATCGATCGGCCGACGGCCGGTTCGTCAAAATTTCAAAATGTTTATTACTTGGAAGCATCAGATAGTCAGCTTCCGATCCGATATCCTAACCGACCATGTGCGTTGCTTTGAAGGTGAGGTTTGATTTGTTTCTGAAGACTTCAGAGCCGACCGGTAGAATCAGTATGTTATAGTTTTGTGGAGTAAGTACGTACTACATGTGATAGACCATGCATGAATAGTGACACACACAGACACCCATAAGTATTAATTAAGGAGATATATAAATATTTCAACACCTGCTACCTCTAAAGTGCTGACTAGAGTTGATTGAATTGGCTAGGAGCCTGCTGTTTGGTAGTTCATGATTACTAGAGAGCATCTGGGTTGGAGAATATTTAAGTTGATAAAAGAGCTTACTGATCCACGTACTGGTTACTACAAGCACACGATGAAGTACAAAATTACTAGCACAGAGACTTGTCGCCGATCAATTAGGGTCCGTTTGGTTGGAGGACGAAGTTAGATAGAATATGGCTATCTAGTTTTTTTAGATTTGGCCATTCAGTTTTTTGTTTGATAGAATAGATAGGGCCGTCCAATTTTTTGTTTGGTTGGATGAATGGAGCCGCTCGGTTTTTTGTTTGGTTGATGGGTGAATTTGGATGAGCTGGTATAGTCACCATCCAGCAGTAACGCTGGCCGACGCTGACCGCCACCATCAGCAAATTTTCTTGGACAAACTCATCCAACCTATTTGGAGTATATTCTCCCTGCTGTCCATCCTGCCCTTCAAGTAAACAGCCTCGAAACCAACGAAACGGATCCTTATTGGCGCACGTCGACGACGACGGTCAAATCGGGCGTGAGAAATGTGTTGACCAGTCACCAGTGCGGCTTTGTGTGTGCCAACTCCACTTGGGCTATATCTGATTATGTGTGTAGCCACTGGGCGTGCACGCAGTTGGACCTGTGTTTTGGGCTCTGGCTCCTGTCCGGTTCAGAACAGTTGGATTCTGAAAGCGTTGCTCGATCGGACAGTGTGAGAAGGACGGCCTTTTAAATTCTACAGTTTCTACGCCATTCTTTGGACTGCAGATGCAGAAGAGTTGCCCTGAAAAGGCATACGCTGCGTGTCAAAATTCGTCCGGGAAAAATATACGGCGACACTAAAAAAGTTCAAAGCGAGCTCTTCTGCAGCTAGCAATTATTTGCAGAAACCTGGACGAAGAGCAGGCTTGGCGAGGATTAGTAGTAGTCTAGTAGAAGACTGAAGACCAGCACGCTGCATGCACTTTTGAGTGAAGTCATGTGCAGTTTCCGCATTCCAGTATTGGTAGGTAGCCGGTTCGGAGCTGTTGCGTCAACGAGAGCCGAGCGGCGGAAATCTACGTGATCGGTAGCTGCGACTTGTCATTGAGCGAGCGTAGAATGAGAAACTTCTCCAAGACAAGGTGGCGATCTCCGATCTGGATGCGTTCGCTGATCGAGGCGGCGGGTGAATTCGTGGTGATCCGAACATCATGGGACTCTAGCCACTCGGCGGCTCGGCGCAGCGGCGCGGCGAGCGGGAGCGGGAGCGGGAGCGGGAGCGGCGTGGTTCTGGATACAAGCGGACTGGGCCGCGGGTAGTGCAGGAAAGCTCGTTGATCCGTTTGTCCTCGCGGCGATTGAGCCGGTTAGTCCCATGGCCTATCGGGCTCTCACGCTGAGCCTGTTTAGGCCTGCTTGGGGCAACCGATATGAAGAATTTTTTTATAAATAATAATTTTTTTACAAAATTATATTTCTGGATAGTCGTCTCAAAAAATTGCAAAACTAGACCGACCTCTGTTGATAGAGGTCTAGTTTTGTAATTTTTCGAGCAGGCTATCCAGAAATACAATTTCACGAAAAAAATATTTATAAAAAAATCGATAATGAATTGATTCACCTAGTCGCCTTGTTTTCTAGAAATCATCTACAAACTTCATTTCATATTGTATTGTTTGATTTTTAAAATTTTGATCAAGTTTAAATAAATAAATATTTATATTTATAGTATCAAATAAATACACTATTAAAATATATTTAATAGTGATTTGATAAAATTAATTTGATCTTGTAATTATTGGTATATTTTAAAAATGGTTAAAATTAAAAAAGTTTAACTTTAAAAAATATTAAAAAGCTGACAATATGTGACGGATGGAGTAGTAAGTGTTGGCTAAAATATGAAGAAGTTAGGGCTCTTTGGTTTCTGAATAAACTGAATATTAGTTTATTTTTAGATATTATAGATATTAGTTTATTTTTATATTATATAGCTATTAAATTTTATAATATAAAAAACTATATCGTGTGAGGAGCTAGATTCTAGTAGTAATCTATAATTGCCAAAATCTCC
Organism: Zizania latifolia; assembly: GCA_000418225.1. Classification (NCBI taxonomy): domain Eukaryota; kingdom Viridiplantae; phylum Streptophyta; class Magnoliopsida; order Poales; family Poaceae; genus Zizania; species Zizania latifolia. The sequence continues at coordinate 79,509 of KE373139.1, read as the reverse complement.
TTCAAATATGCCTATTGATTCAGTTTTGTTTAAAAGAGGAATTACATCAGCTCGTCGATTGAACGCTTTGCTTCTCAAGTGTGCGTACTCCGGCGATGCCGACGTCGATCGGCCATGACTGTGTAAGATCCAGCTGTAACCGTCATGCATGCTATCCCTATAATTAATATTCTCCTCTTCATGATCGTCTCCATCCTAAATCCCAACTTCACACACTTCTCTTGTGCGTTGCCACTTGCCATTGCTCCGTTTCCCAGAGTCCCTCTCGTCGTTAGATCACTTATAAATCAAGCTGACGCATTTCTCTAGTGCAACACAACAGATTAGCCACAATACATACCTATTCACTTCAGGAGAGATTAAATGACTCACATACTTACAATAAAACAGCCGATCAAACATCGCCACCAAATCATGCACAAAAATTCTAGATTGAATTAGCAAAACATGTTGAGGCAGTCGGAACTTGCAGCGCGCGGCTGCTTTGCGACGCCAACCGAGTACTCGGAACACGACTTTCCGAAAAATACCTAAAATTTTTTGGAGTCCTACATCTATTTCATAGCCACCGTGTAAAATTATTTCTGCTACGATTATTAGAAAATGAAACGTTAAATAGATTGGACACTTTGAGTGAATATCAACCTATGTACAAAACCAAACAAATTAAAGCTCATTTAGAAAATATATAGAAAGTAATTGGTCAACCTAATATATCACACACCTTTTACTTAACTAGTCCCAACCCTTTTACACTAGGTGGCAGTGCCGATATACAGATAAAGCTTGCTTCTAGGTGGCAGAGCCGACCTTCAGACGAAGCACAGATCCATGTGATCCTGGGTGACAGCCAACCTTTAAATGAATCACAACTGAACAAATGCACTAAATATTCGGGCTAAATCAGGAGCATATAGCTTATAAGAAAACAATCTTTATTAATAACACAAGTATTACACGATAGATTACACAGGTTTTTAGGCGGCTATCATTACTCACTATGTCTCTTTTTATCTATTACAAGGAAGGGGGTGTCTCTATTTATATGTTTACATGACTATTGGATGATTGACGCATGGCAACATATGAGCCTTCTATTTAGTTTTTACACTCTTCCTAGAAAATACTTAATCTTTATATTTTTCTCAAATTGCCATGATACAAAAGATTTTACACACCTCTAACTAAATATCTATACTCATGAATATATTAGAAACTTCTAGAAGGTTACATTGCTCTTCTCAACATTTGATTTTTTAAATCATTTTCAATTTTGATTAAGTTTAAATAAAAATATATTAATATTTATAATATCAAATAAATACACTAAAACATATTTAATAGTCGATTTAATAAAACTAATTTAATATTGTAATTATTGATTTAGGGTTTAGAGTATATGTTTTATAAAATTAATTAAATTTAAAAAGTTTAACTTTAAATATCGACACAGAGAGTACAGAGAGATTTAATAATTTGTCACTCAAAAAAATAGCTTTATATTTCAGTCTCAATCTCAAGAGTGACGTCATAATAAAAAAAACATCTTAAAAACAATAAATGATCAATTTTTTTTAGAGTACGTGCTACGCAGGGCCAAGACGCAGACGGATCGGAGCAGATGTTTTGCTAGGATGTTTCTTTGGCTTTCCTGCATGCATGCGTACACGAATCGTATTTTTTTGCGAGACGAAAATTTCAGCTGTTAGGCTGAATGAAGCTTCCATCTTGGTAGCTCTTCAGTTGTTCTTCAGTTGTGGGGGTAGTAGCTCTTTTGGATTGTGCATTGTGATACTTTATGCGTTAGGAGTCGTAGGAAGAAATTATGACGGTAGGATTGGAATTAGGGCTAACAGTTTGGCTCGAGTCTCTCACGAGTCAGCTCGGGCTCGGCTCGCCTGCTCCTCGAGCCAACCCTTCTGGCTCGCTTGGCAACTG
>KE373139.1:44957-72954 GCA_000418225.1 Zizania latifolia | reverse complement strand
AAATTGCTGATAATAGTGGAGGTATTCAAAGTTTGGGGTTCTACCAACCGATACACGGCGAAACTGCAACAGCAGAATAATCTAAGCAAAACCCAACTCTAACATTGGCGGCGAGTGCCTATTTATAGAGTTCACAGGGCGCAGTTGTCTTTTATGACATGGGCCGGATCCCAACGAAAAATGGGCCCTACCCTTGCAGGACTCTGATTCTGAACAGGTTCGAGTATCTTCATCGAGAGATGGTCAAGAGTAGGCCGATTGTTGGTCGGGGTTGGTATCGGGGTCGGCCGATAGGTCGGTGACGGGGTTAGAGTTGAGGTCGGCCGATAGGTCGATGTCAAGGTCAGAGTCGGGATCAGGATCGGGGTCTGATTGGTCGGTCTGCTCGGGCGTCCTAGCCGATATGTCAGAGTTGGAGTCGGGGTCGGGATCGGAGTCGGGGTCGGGATCGGCCGATCGGAGGTCGGGATCGACCGATTGGCCGATTTGCTCGGGTACCCTGGCCGATAGCTCGAGCGTCCCGACCGATAGGTCCTTGTCCACTGTTGGCTTGGCTTTACGCTCCTCTTCATCGGCCGATTGGTTAGTCTGCTCGCGCATTCTGGCCGATAGTTCCTTATCGTTGCCATGGTTCCTAAGGATCAAGATATCACCCATAAATAACATTCCATCCCTATTCATATCAGTATGGATAGTAAGAAAAGAATGCAACTCATAATGAAGCTTTCGGGCACGTGAGCGAGTGATTGGTCCTGGAATTATATAGTGAGGAATGTCTCTGTCATTGTGGGCGATGTCCTCATCACTGAAGGCCGAGTGCGTGATGGCGACACAAGCCCGACCGCCCGATATGCGAGTCACGACTCCGCAGCGAGAAGGCCATGTAGTGACTGGCCTACGGTGTTTGTTCGGTGTTTCGAGAGGAAAAACCGAACACCAAAATCTAGGAAAATAAAAACTGAATATTTTAGAAAAAAACAAAATTAACCCTTTTTGGGTTCGGTTTTTGTTAATTTTTGCCGACCCCTAATTATGAGGTCACTCTGAAACAATAACATGTGGGACCATTTAGCCCAATGACATATAGGCTAGAATGGCAAAAAGGTGAAGCAATTATTGGCGGTGGCAAAATATCAAATCTCTCGAAACGCACGTCGTTGGAGCGCCAATCTTGCCATGGCTCTCGTCGTCTCCACCGCAGCCTCCTATAGTGGTTTTGGATCCTCCTGCTTGATCTGTCCCTGGCGCTGCCGCCCTTCCTGATCCCTATCCTTCTCCGTCGTGAAACCTCTCCCTCTGAAACGGCGATCGCTTGCGAACACAATCAATCCGCCATTCGAACGTCGTGTTGCATGAGAGAGGCCGTATAAATAGCCACGTCTATGTGTGGACGGGATCAGATCGGGTACTGATCGAGTGATTGGTTCCCGTTCGGCTGCACTGCGTCGCTATTGCGGAGGAGTCAGCGAGCACGTGTCCTCTGGCCACCGTTTACAGATCCATCCACGTCTTGGCCCTAGGTACCACGTACTCTCTATACCTCGTTATTTAAAGTTAAACTTTTTAAATTTGATTAATTTTATAAAACATATACTCTAAACCCTAAATCAATAATTACAATATTAAATTAGTTTTATTAAGTTGACTATTAAATATGTTTAGTGTATTTATTTGATATTATAAATATTGATATATTTTTATTTAAACTTAATCAAAATTGAAAAGGATTTAAAAAATAGAAGAGTAAGACAACCTTTAGAAGTTTCTCATATATTCATGAGTATAGATATTTAGTTAGAAGTGTGTAAAATCTTTTGTGTCATGGCAATTTGAAAAAAAATGTACAGATTAGATATTTTCTAAGAAAAGTGTGAAAACTAAATGAAGGGTTTATATGTTGTCATATGTCAATTATTCAATGGTCTTGTAAACCTATTAATAGAGACATCCTCTCCTTACAATACATTAAAAAGGGGCATGGTGAGTAGTGATAGCCACCTAAAGAATTGTGTAATTTCTCGTGTAATACTTCTGTTATTAATAAAGTGTGTTTTCTTATAAGTTATAGGCTCTCGGTTTAGCTCAAATACTTAGCGCATTTGTTTAGTTGTTATTTATCTAAATATTGGCTCTCGGTTTAGGTGGTAGTGTGTTATCCTAGGTCGGTTTTGGAAATTCCTTGTCATGAATCTTCTATGCTGACGGGCATAAGAGTAAGTTCGTGTCATAAGTATAAAGTGTACGTCTTCAGCTGAAGTATAATCTGTTCGAACAGCCGTGCCCACGGATATAGACACGTGACTTGATGATTTCTCTCGCGTAGTGTTAGATCTTGTTTTTCCACCAAAACCATTGTGGGAAGGGACGTGTTACCAGGGTATGGCCATAGGGCATACGGCTAGCCTTTGTGGTTGGCAATGAATCTATGTGGATCGGGGAGTCGAAAGGCTCCATAGAGAGGTGTAAGAATCAAACTCTAGATTGAGAGATAAAATATGACTTGGGATAAGATTGATGTTGGAAAGCTGGAAACACTTACCCCATGGATGGGTAAGTCTGTACCGGAGAACCATAAAAGTGATGAGGAGTGGTGATGAAGGTGAATTGATAGAAAGTTAAGGATTTATTGTAAAGCAATCCCGGTATGATAGAGATGTAGAGAATGATGTTGGTTTATTGAATTATCAGATTATTTGTGGGAATGGGTACAGATTGGGACCGCTATCCAAGGTATCCACACTTATTTAAAACTGTATGTCCTTTGTGAACCCTAGCCACTCTTTGTACCAATCATCTATACATTTTTTCTAAGGTTTGCTGACTACTTTTTAGTACTTAACCTTGTTGTTTTTACCCTCCAAAGTTTGCTAATATACCTGAAGACGAGGAAAACTTCATTGAAGATGATGAAGGCGAAGCCGTTGAAGAAGAAGTTGAAGAGTAGGGTTTCAGGCCTAGTCCTCAAGATAGAGTTTAGACAGTAGTTTCTGCTATGAGTGTGTTATTTGCTTTCGCTGAGTTTTTGTAATGCCTACCCGCTGCGAGGTATGCCTCATTAACAGCTTTATAAAGAATTAAGTGTTGTAATAAATAGATCTATGATGAAACTGATGGAATTATGCTCCAGAGAATTCTAGGAGAACCGAAAGTTCTGGCTGAGGGCCGGAAGTTTCGGGTTCTGGAGCATCCGAAAATTTTGGTTAGACCGAAAGTTTTGGGCCAGCCCCAGTTTCGGTTTTCTGGAGGTGCCGGAAGTTCCGGTCCTGCCTGGACGAACCGGAAGTTTCGGGTCGAAATAAATTCGATACAGAATATTATTTCTGGAAGTTTCGGTCAGAACCAGAAGTTCCGGTCCAGGCGAACAGATTAGATTTATTGGGCTTTAATACAGATTAAAGGCCCGTGACAGGGCACTATCTAAAGAGAGGAGGGGCTAGCACGAAAATGTTGCTGCTGCTGTTGCTCCTAGTTAAGAGCCCTAGCCGTCACCTCTCTTCTCTCCTCGATTGCAAGGGTTGTGATCGATCTCCTGGATCTCGCGAGTGGTGCTAGCACGCTGGCGCGAGGTGATCCTGTCCCCGGACGTGTAGATACCGTGGAGGCACTACTCCAATAGTGGTGCTCATCTTCTTCCCGTGGAGATCACCGGATCGTAGGATCGCGTCGTCTTCATCGCCGAATCGCCGACGAACGAACGGAGCCGTAAAGAGTAGCTCGAGGACGCGCTTCCTCCACTCTACTTTCGTAGCCCGAGCGTGTCTTGAGGCTCAAGGTAACGATCCATAATCCTATTACACGTATGGTTCCTAGGCTAACGGGATAAATTTTTAAAATTAAGCGCTAGCGTAGCCTCCCCATAACCCAACAGTGGTATCAGAGCCTACGTGCGTAGTGTTCGATCTGGATCGATCACATATGGTGATATATGGTGGAAATAGATTGGATCTATTGTTTTTGCGTCGGATTTTTGGAAGTTCCGGTTGGACCGAAAGTTCTAGGCCGAAATAATTTTTGATACAAAATGTTATTTTCGGAAGTTTCTGGTCCGGAAGTTCTGGTTGGACCGGAAATTTCGGACAGAAATAAATTCCGTACAGAAGTTTATTTTTGGAAGTTTCGGATGTGACTCGGAACTTCCGGGCCAAAATAAATTCGAGTCAGAAGGTTGATTTCGGAAGTTCCAGCCCTGAGTCGGAAGTTCCGGGCCTCTGAGCCAGAACTTCCAGGCTTGGTTCAGTCACGTCTAGATTCCGCCTAACTCGTCTTTGCAGGGAATGTTGTGACTGGTATGGCCTTACAAAGTATATGATACTCGCTTGTAATAACATGGCCTGCGTGTCATGGTTGATTACAGTCCAAGGCTGTTTAAATGTTGTACGACCTGCGCGTCGACATATGATGCTTCTGCTCATGTAATTAGTATAGTACTATTAGGTGTAATAGACTGAAACAAGTTCATGAAGGCCTGAAGCGTGATGACCCGACGGACAGAAACCGTGGAGATAGAGATCACCATGTGAAAAGGGTCATACTATATCACAGTTAATATGATTATCTGTGATGTTTACTTATATTTCTGTCATACTATTCTTTCATGTTCTGTGTACGGTAGGCATCATTACCATGTTAGAATAGTTTCTCTCAGAAAATTAAGTATTGATGCTCTTTCCAATAGCTGCACCTATTAAGGTTCTCGATCATCGATGGTGGGTCTGCCAAAGCAGGGTGTCGTCTTTTATCTTGACCAGTTAGAGTGGATGTCGGACACCACATGCATAGTATTAGTTTGCTTAACAAAGCTATCAAAACGGTTTTGGGCTTTGGGGCATGGAGTTGGGAGTCGGGCATTGGATGCCACCCCAACAAACAAGAGTCACATAGAGATGTGATTAGCAAAGTGTTGCTTACCTATGTCACTAATCTTCTAGCAGTGATGCCAAAACTCACTAGGAGTTAGATGAATATGGATCTTGTCCCACAATGTGTCGTTAGAGGAAAAGCGATCATTTTACATATTGTGGCATATCTTTTATTTGATAGAAGATTAATATAGCATAGTGATGAACCTTGCATTGTTGTTGTAGATCATGGCACCTACTGCAAAGAACACTTTCGTTTTTAATCTGCGACCTATCCTTAGAAGGGAGATATTGTCTGGAACAAATTTTATAAACTGGTATAGGAATTTAAGAATCGTTCTCAAATAGGAGAATAAGGATTACATTCTAGAGAAACCCCACCCCGATGAACCAACGGATAATACACTAATTGCTAAAAGACGGGCTTATGAGAAGTTCATCAGTGATTCAATTGATGTCAACTGTCTCATGCTTGCCTACATGTTCTCTGAGCTTCAGAAGCAATATGAGGACAGGGATGCCTACGATATGATCGTGGGTTGAAGGGTATATTTGAGAACCAAGCACAGACTGAGAGGTATAATATCTTAAACTCCTTGTTTGTGTGTAGGTTGGCGGAAGGCAGTCCAGTGAGTCCTCATGTGATCAAGATGATTGGTTATGTTGAGAACCTGGAGAAGCTTGGCTCTAAACTTGATAAAGATTTGGCCACATATGTGATTCTTCAGTCGCTCCCTACGAGCTTCGAGCCGTTAATCATGAATTATCATATGAATGGCATGAAGAAAACCTTGGCTGAATTGTATGGGATTGAAAGATCTCAGTCCTTGAGTTATATTGAGTTTTGGTAATTCATGATAATGGATGTTGGGACTAACTATTTTTATGAGTTTGTATGTTAGGTTAAGTTTTGGCATCAAGCAAAAAGGTTGATTGCTCATATGTTAAGAATCAACAAGTAAAATATTGATCATGAAGATTGTTAGCATTTCAAATCATATTAAATCGGAAGTTTTGATCAAAGATCTTTGGATCAATCTTCCTTGAGTTTAATGAAATGACATCATTGATTGATGGATCTCAAACAACATGACAATAAAAATAATTTATAGAAGCTAGTTAAGTATATATTGATAGATATGGTAAATGAAAGCTAAAGTTGATGATTGACAAGAAGCTAAGAATCATGAAGGACAAAGTGATTTATACCATTGATTATATGTTGAGAATCAAGTGGAATATTAATCATGAAGAACAATGTGATTTATACCATTGATTATATGTTGAGAATCAAGTGAAATATTAAAGATGAAGATGATTCATACAAGCTTGATATATCTATATTGATGGACATGAGAAATATAAGCTAAAGTTAGCGGTTGACAAGAACTTGAGTATCATGAAGCGTAAAGTGATCTATATCATTGATTAATGAGAATCAAGTGAACATATTGAAAATGTTGGATACGAAGTGGTTTTCTATGGCAAGACGGTGAAGGGCAAGTGATACTCGGCTACGAGGGACCATGCAAGGGTGAAGGGAAAGCATAGGCTTGGCACCGAAGGACCAATACGATGGTGAAGAGCGGGTATAAGCTTTGTACCGATAAACCATATAAGTCTATAAGAAACTACGGGTGATCCGTATCACTTATTCAAAGAATGCAAGAAGTGATAAAGAGAAGAGCAAGTTCGGATTTTATATGTTAAAGGATGTCGAGTGGCTTAAATATATGAAAGCATCCATACTTCATATGTTGACATACACCAAGCCAAAATTTAAAGTGAACATTGCTCAAAGCAAAGGTATAAATATTTTGGGACTAACATATTCAACAAGTTTTTTGTAGGTGAATAGTCTCAATGATGAAATGGTTTCAACTTTGTCGTCCCTCAAATGTGAAGAAACAAGATAGTGTGAGGGTGTTCCTATTGTTCTAAATCTTTTATACTTGTATTTGAGTATAGGAATATCATACTATTAAGAGGGATACAAAGTTGATGTGTTTGTATATGTCTCGGTGCTCAAAGTGTTTTATGCCATTGCTCTCTTGAGAGAAAACCAAAACCATAATCTTTTCTCCTTGGGGTTTTAAGTCTTGTTCTTTGTTGAGTTGGATTGTCCTTTTGATAAGCTTTCCAAAATATTCAAGATCATCAAAAACGGATTTCGGAGTCAAAAGTTTTGACCTGTTTTCTGGAGTACTGCCAGGAATTTCGGAACTTCCGGTTAAGCCCGAAACTTTCGAGATCTCTTGGTCCAAAACTTCCGGTTAATCCCGGAACTTCCGAAATGAACCTTCTGTATCGATTTATTTTGGCCCGAAACTTTCGGGTGAACAGTTGCAAAATGTCTTCAAACGGCCATTTTTTGAGTGAGGGGTATAAATACCCCCTCACCCTATTTTGAAGAAGAGAACTCTTGAGCAAATATTCAAAAACATTCTCTCACTCTTTTAAAGCTAGATATTGAGTAAATCTTTGTGATTTCATTTGAGAGTGCAATATAAATCTTCTAGCAAACTTCTTGCTCCATCTTTTAAGAAGATTTTGTGTGGTTGAGTTCGTTGATTTCCCTTAAAAATCTTTTAGCACTTGAGTTCATAGCAAGCAAACCAATATTGTGTTTGTTACTCTTGGAGATTGAGGTCTCCTAGACGGCAGGGCGTCGCCCGTGAGCAACCAAGGATTGTGGTGTGCCCAAGAAAGTTTGTGTAGGTTCTACCTCACCTCCGTAAGGGAAGAGGTAACTCTAGTGAAATCCAAACTAGACCCCGGCGGTTGCTTGGTGAGGAAAAGGGTTGAAAGAGACCCGGGCTTTTGGGGCTCCTCAGCGGAGACGTAGGATCGGTGGATCCGAACTTCAGAAAACAAATCAAGTGTCTCATTTGTTCATTTGCTTGTTCTTCATGTTCATGAGCTAGCTTATCTCTTTGTCATGTTTAGAGAAATGCGGTTTTAAATTCGTAATAAAGACCAAGTGTTGTTCGATATTTTTGAATGGTATGCTCTATGGTGTTTGTCCATTGTTGAATGGCTTATATGTTCTGAATCTTGAGGATACACATGTCTATAACATTAATATGAAGAAACCTCGACTCAATGATTTGAATCCTTCATATGTATGACATTGTCATTTGGGTCATATAAATGAGAAGCGCATGCAGAAGCTCCATAAAGATGGGCTTTTCGAGTTATTTAATTTTGAATCGTTTGACACATGTGAGTCTTGTTTCCTTGGCAAGATGGCTAAGACGCCTTTCACAGGTCAAAGTGAGAGGGCAAACGAGCTATTGGCCATTGTACATACTGATGTATGTGGACCAATGAGTTCTACAGCTAGAGGTAGTTTCAGTACTTCATAACTTTTACCGACGACTTTAGTAGAGATGGTTACATCTACTTGATGAGGCATAAGTCGGAATTCTTTGAAAAGTTCAAGGAGTTCTAGAATGAGGTACAAAATCATACATGCAAGACAATTAAATTTCTATGATCAGATCGTGAATGTGAATATTTGAGCCATGAGTTTAATGATCATTTGAAGCAGTGTGGAATTGTTCCACAACTGACTCCACCCAGTACACCTCAGTGGAATGGAGTGTACGAGCGAAGGAACCGAACTTTATTGGACATGATCTGGTCGATGATGAGTCAAACTGATCTTCCATTGTCTTTCTAGGGATTCGCTTTAGAAATTACTATTTTCACATTAAACAGAGTTCCATCTAAATCTGTAGAGAGGACACCATATGAGATATGGACTGAGAAGCGTCCCGGGCTATCTTTTCTAAAGATCTGGGGTTGTGAGACCTATGTAAAGCGTTTGACGTCTGATAAGTTCACTCCCAAATCTGATAAATGCTTTTTGTGGGGTATCTTAGGGAAACCAAAGGATATTACTTTTATAACCAGGAAGAGGGCAAAGTGTTTGTCGCCCGAAATGGTATTTTTCTAGAGAAAGTTTCTCTCAAAAGGGGTTAGTGGGAGCACGGTGCGACTCAAAGAGGTTCGAGAACCACTAGAAAGTGTTTCAGCTCCTACTGAACCGGACCTTGACATGCAAGATGTTACAGAGCCTGTTGTTGAGACACTAGTCCCACGTCGGTCAGAGAGGTTGAGTCGTGCGCCCGAGCGGTTGGCATTTTTGACCACTAGGCAACGCGACATATTATTGTTGGACAATGATGAATCCAAGACCTATTCGGAAGCGGTGATGGGGCCAGACTCTGAGAAATAGCTTGGAGCCATAAGATCCAAGTTAGAATTCATGCAAGAGAATCAAGTTTGGAACTTGGTCGATCCACCTGATGGTGTAAAAACTATCGAGTGTAAATGGATTTTTAAGAAAAAGATAGACGTTGATGGAAATGTTCACATATATAAAGCACGATTGGTGACGAAAGGTTTCAGGCAGATTCAAGGTATTGATTATGATGAAACGTTTTCGCCCGTCGCTATGCTAAAGTCTATCTGGATCATCCTAGCAATTGCCATATTTTATAACTATGAGATATGGCTAATGAATATCAAGACGGCTTTCCTTAATGGAAACCTAAGTGAGGATGTGTACATAACACAGCCTAAAAGTCTTGATGATCCAAAAAATGCTAGGAAAGTTTACAAGCCACAAAGGTCCATTTATGAGCTGAATCAGGCTTCTCAGAGTTGGAACCTTCGTTTTGATGAGGTAGTCAAAGGGTTTGGCTCCATCAAGAACGAAGAAGAACCTTGTGTTTACAAAAAGGCTAGTGAGAGCTCACTTGTGTTTCTGGTCTTATATGTAGATGGCATATTATTGATCGGAAATGATATTCCTATGCTATATGATGTCAAGGCTTCGTTGAGAAAAAGTTTCTCAACGAAAGATCTTGAAGAGGCAGCATACATTTTGGGCATAAAGATCTATAGAGATAGATTGAGAAGGTTAATTGAATTAAACCAAAGCATGTACATTGATAAGATATTGAAACGGTTCAATATGCAGAGTTCTAATAAAGGTTTTCTGCCAATGTCACATGATATTTATCTCATCAAGAGTCAGTGTCCTTCGACACCTGATGAGTTGGAGAAGATGAGTGCGATCATGTATGCCTCTGCAATCGGATCCATCATGTATGCCATGCTTTGTACACACCCAGATGTTTCTTATGCTCTAAGTGTTATAAGCAGATATCAATCAAACCCGGGTGAAAGTCACTGGGTGGTTGTAAAAAGTATTTTTAAGTACTTGAGAAGAACTGATAATATATTCCTGGTCTATGGAGGTGAGGAGGAGCTCGTTGTAAATGGTTACATCGATGCTAGCTTCCAAACCGACAAGGACGATTCGCGATCGCAGTCTGGATTTGTGTTCTGCCTCAATAGAGGCGCAGTGAGTTGGAAGAGTTCCAAGCAAGAAACGGTTGCAGATGCAACAACAGAGGCCTAGTATATTGCAACTTCGGAAGCTATGAATGAGGTAGTTTGGATCAGAAAATTTGTTTCTAAGCTAGGTGTTATCCCTAGTGCGTCCAGTCCAGTGGACCTCTATTATGATAATAGTGTTGGCATTGCGCAGGCCAAGGGGCCTAGGTCGCATCAGAAGTCCAAGCACATACTGCGACGTTGTCACCTAATTCGTGAGATTATAGATAGAGGTGATGTGAAGATATGCAAGGTGCACACGGATTTGAACATAGCCGATCCGTTGACGAAGTCTCTCTCACAGCCCAGGCATGAGGTGCACTTGAGCTCTATGGGTATTAGATACTTACGTGAGTGAGTCCAGTGTATATGTGAGAAAGTATTTTGTCTATGCTGATGTACATTTAGATAATTGGTTATCTTGTTCCTTGAATAAATATCTTTTTCATTGATCAGCAAGTTGATGACTTGTTTGTGAGACTCTTTGTGTTATGATGTTGTTCTAAACGATCTCTAATCTTATATCGTCATGTGGGACAGTGATGATTAATAGATTAGCATATCTGCCTGATTGATGATCATGTTTCACAGATCATAGACATGGAGATGTCAAATCATTGATGTGGACTCATGTTAGTGAACATAGAGTTGGATAGATCCACCTTGAGATACTGCTGGGATTGTTATTTTATATGTGCCATCAATTGTCATATCAAATGGTGTACCTACATAATCCTTAGACTTGAGATCGTCATTGATTCTAGAATGTGTAGTAGCACACTTAGGGGCTTCCAAACGCTATTCCGTAACAGGGTAGTTATAAAAGTTGCTTTCGGGTGTGTCATAAAACATGTCGTTAGATGTGAGCGGTCAAGATGGAATTTACCCCTCCTATATAACAGGAGAGACGTCTCTAGACCCCTCGAGGTAGTCGGATTAGAAAGTGCATGGCCATGCCACTATGATCAAAGATTTGATCATGATTGAATCCACTACTTGATCAAGTGAAGTGTCGAGCTATCAATAAGGGTGGCACGAATCTCGCCTTGAGCTTGACTGATGTCGTGCGATAAAGGGATTGGTGTGTGAGTATATCAATGTTCAAAAAGTATGATTTTGACTTTATATGGTTTCAGAGGTTAATATGTGCTGCTAGATACCGCTATTGATCGGCGATTCGGAAATGGTTTCTGGGTAGCGATCGTTTGCATATGAACCTATCGGGTCACACGCTTAAGGGGATTGGATTTTAAAAGTTGCGAGGATTGGCTCTTGTGCAAGTGGGAGATTGATGGAATTGTGCTCAAGAGAATTCTGGGGAAACCGGAAGTTCCGGGTTCTGGAGCAGCTGGAAGTTTCGGTTAAACCGAAAGTTCTGGGCCAGCTCCAGTTTCGGTTTTCTGGAGGAGCCGAAAGTTTTGGTTTGACCGAAAGTTCTGAACCTGCCTGGACGAACCGGAAGTTTCGGTTAGACCGGCAGTTCCTGGTCGAAATAAATTCGATACAGAAGGTTATTTTCGGAAGTTCCGGTCAGAACCGAAAGTTCTGGTTCAAACAAACAGATTAGATCTGTTGGGCTTTAATACAGATTAAAGGCCCGTGACAGGGCACTATGTAAAGAGAGGAGGGGCTAGCACGAAAAGGTTGCTGCTGCTGTTGCTCCTAGTTGAGAGCCCTAGCCGCCACCTCTCTTTTCTCCTCCATTGCAAGGGTTGTGATCGATCTCCTGGATCACCCGAGTGGTGCTAGCACGCTTGCGCGAAGTGATCATGTCCCCGGACGTGTGGATACCGTGGAGGCACTACTCCAATAGTGGTGCTCATCTTCTTCCCGTGGAGATCACCGGATCGTAGGATCGCGTCGTCTTCATCGCTGGATCGTCGACGAACGAACGGAGCCGTGAGGAGTAGCTCGAGGACGCGCTTCATTGACTCTACTTTCGCTGCCTGAGCGCGTCTCGAGGCTCAAGGTAACGATCCATGATCCCATTACACGCATGGTTTCTGGGCTAACGGGGTAAAATTTTGAAATTAAGCACTAGCGTAGCCTCTCCATAACCTAACAGAAACTACCGTCGAATGGAATGATATCGTTTATGATATTTTATTCGTCTTCGATACGTTTTGACTCGTCCTGATTCGGTGGAATCCCTATTTCAGGACAGGTCGCACAATCTCGATGACTCTCAACCATACGTGGAGGCCAAGTCTAAGCTCACCCACGTCTTCCGCTGTCTCGACACCAATGGCGATGGCCGCATCTCTACTGCCGAGATGTGGGAGTTCTTCCGGTGCACGGAAGCGGAGGCCAAGGCGATGGTCGCCGCAACGGATAGGGACGGGGATGGATTCATCAACATCGAGGAGTTTGGCACGGTGGTGGAGAACAGGTAGGGGGAGATGGACACGCTGCGTGCAGCGTTCACAGAGTATGACAAGAATAAAGACGGTGTGATCACTGTGGAGGAGTTACGACGCACGCTTCATTGACTGGGGTTCGGTGGGGAGGACCTGACGGCTAAACGGTGCACGGAGATCATTATGGTCTTAGATAGCGACGGCGACGGCGACGGCACCATCTTCTTCGATGACTTCAAGGCCATGATGGCGACCAAGTAGCTAGCTAGGCGTGATCGGCGTATGTATCTACTACCTACCACTGTATGTAGTTTGCATGTTAATTAGAACTGGTTTTAGGGTTTTGAACGGTGTTGTATCAAGTTTTGCCTCAGCATTTTTAGTGGTTAGATGAAAACTAATTGTGTCTTTTTTTGTGCATGGTAGTTGAATTACTGATGAGATATATGCATGCATGATTCCCAAATGGATGGGAAATTTTCGAGGAAACATATACGCAAACTCATGTAGATCGATCAATTTTGTTGCGGCCAGAAATCCCTCTCCTACCTGATATGATTGGTTCATTCGTTACGAATAGGCCCAATTAAGTTTTAATCTGTACCGTCTCGCTTGATTTCCTTCTGCTGTTGAATAAAGTAGACATCCACAAATCAAATCAGAAAGTACGGCATTTTCTTTGCGTGGACAGAAGTAACGTGGATGCGTTTTGACCTCGAGATTCCCGTGTCAGTTGCTCAGCGCATGGGCGGCATGGGCCATGGGGCATAGCCGGCTGCGAGGACGCGTCACGCGTCGCGTCACCCTCCGGCCGGCCGGCCGGCCGTCCTGCCCGTGAGGCCGTACGTCCTATTTATCTACTGCATCGTGCATGCCGGCATGCCGCCATTGCATTTGCAGGCCGAATCCATCGTGCGTACTGCTTATGATTTGATTCTTCAGGTTGAAAAATACGACACGTTCCATCGCGCACGTACACCTCCTCACGCTCTCGCTACTTCGTTAAAACAAAAGGCATAGACCTGTGCTGATTAACGTCAATCCAGAAATGTGGCAATAGCGATGGCCTTTGCCCGGTGAGAAATTCACGTTAGGAGATGCGATTGAGAAATCTTGAGAGACTTGGGGAAATCTTCTCACCATTAGGGGACAAGATAAGGGACAAAATAAGGAACCTTATCTATACGAGCAGAGTTAGAAAAAATTTAGTTTTTTATGGCTAGGTTGGTAACCTAAGATCTCGATCCATCCGTATAAAATAAATCAGAATCTTATGAAAACTATGTGAATAGAAACCTCCTCCCTAGTGAGTGAAGCTAGAGTACATGAACATTCCACCATTTGCAATCCACGTTCTAATATTGATATACGTGTCCACCCATGTAATACACAGTAATTCTAGAAACCCCGATCACCAATCTCCAGAGGCCGCGGCCTAGCCCTCCAGAATAAGTATCTGTCAATGCGACGAGGACATGGAAATTTTTAATGACGAGGATAGAGACGAGAAAATGTCCACGCTACCGTCGCTAGGTGGTACCTTGTTTTTTTTATTAAAAAAATGGAACTTTATCGTCTTCCTTCTCCTGTGACCGACGACGGTAACACGGGACGCTTGTCTCCAGCGTCAGAAAGTCTTAATATAATCGGCCTCTTGGCCGGAGGTCACTGTTAAGAAACAGTGCAGTCAAAAGGACGCCTTTGAAGTCGCCTATTGTTTGGATCATACGCTGTTTGCTTCTACCAATCTACCCCACACGTTAGTCAGAGGCTCAGAGCTCAAGCTCGAAAACTCATTTTCGCTTGGACGTTGTTGCCTTGCGCAGTTGCGCCACTGCCACCGCAGCTCGCATAGGAAACACCACAACCGCCTTGCCTCACTGGAAGGGGAGGAGATGGACGCCGACGCCGGCATGATCTCTACCTCGTCCTCCGCCGAGACGTCGCCCTCATCCTCCGACGTCGACACCGAGGTGCCCAAGAATCATTACAATTGCCATTTCATTTGTCTCTAATCAGGTGGTTGTCTTGATATGTGTGTGTGTATGTTTCTCTGTTGCTAGTCCACGGGGTCGTTCTTTCGGGACCGGAGCACGACGCTGGGGACGCTCATGGGAGTCTCTTTCGCCGACGACGCAGAGGAGGAGGAGCCGCGGCAGAGGGAGGCCACGCGGGACGGAGGGGAGGAGACGGAGATGCCCCGCGCCGCCGCGGCAGAGGTGGTGGTGGAGGACGGGCGGAGGTGGCGCAGGCGGTGGAGGCGGAGGCGCCGGCGCAGCGCCGGCGGCGGCAGCTGGTGGCGGCTGTGCAGGGACGACGTCGTTGTCACGACATCACTAGGCCAGTTCCTGCGCATGGAGAGGCAGCTGTCGGACGCCGGGCTACTCTGCGGCGACGGCGGCGGCCGGGAGGAGAGAGAGTCGTCGACGCCGCTGTTCGACAACGAGAGAGCGCGGCGGACGTTGCCGGCGCGGGAGGAGAGGGCGAAGTGGCAGCTAAGGAGGTCGGTGCATGGGGTCGTCGTCGCTTGTGAGGCTGTGCCGGTACTGCTCACCGCCATCTGCAGCGGCGGAGCTTGATCTGTCGAAACACATCTGACTTGTTCTGTTTTAAGCTTCCCTCTTCCACCTGCTCGCGTCACTCATGAACAACGATTACTACTACCGCTTTCATCTGGCTCCAACAGATTTCCTGTGCACGAGTGAATGGAGTATCAATTACTATGACGAAATTTCACGAGTGAGATGACGCGATCTTTTTCTTGTTTCATGGGTGACATCACAGAACGCTGGAGTCTCGTTCTTCGTTTCCACAGCCGCTGTAAGCTTAGGTGGTGTTTGTATCGGATTAAAGCTTAGTTCTTGTCACATCATGTCACATCGGATATTCGAATACTAATTAAAAGAACTAAACATGAGCTAATTATAAAACTAATTACAGAAACCCTGGACTAATTCGCGAGACGAATCTATTAAACTTAATTAATCCATGTACATGTTTAATGTAGCAGCACATCACAAAATCATAAATTAATTAGGTTCAATAGATTCGTCTCACGAATTAGCTCTCTTTTATAATTAATCTACGTTTAATACTTTTAATTAGTATCTAAACATTTAATGTGACGGAAACTAAAGTTTGGACTAAAAACGAAACAACTCCATAGTCTTTCTGTAGAGAAAGGAGAGATTGATTTGTGCCAGTACAAGTGTGCAGTGCGCAACAGAGATTCACGGATTCACCCGTGAGCAGAAGCGTGACACGTGAATATGTGATCCCCGCGGCTATTGCATCTGCTGGCCCGTTACTCCACTGGAATCACTGCACACTGGTCTTCTGAGCCAGCGTCTGACAGAGTGAATTCAGAAGACACTGGGTGCAGCATTTGTTCAGAGGAAGTCCTTGAACTTTATATAAAGCCATTGGCTCAACCTAGTACAAAGTGGCAATGTAATAACACACTAATCTTCCAATCTTACCAGTATAATTATAAGTCTATAACATACTATCACAACATTGCTATCAACCTATCTGTTCCGTGTGATTTTTTTCTCAGGAAACGAAGCGGGTGTTAACTATAGTTACATTTTTTGAGAGCAACTTCACTATATTCGGCTACACGCCTACACCAATATCACCAGGCAATTATTCACCCGGCTCGGCCCAGGCATAGCAAAGAAAAGCCAAGGCCCATATACTTGATAAGCTTGCAGTTTCCACGCGGTTCTAGTCATCGGCCCATTCGGCCGGGTTGGGGTGGGCGGAGAAGTAGGCGAGGAGGCCCATGAGCGGCGCGTTGATGTAGGTGGTGGGCTCCGACTGCTGGAACGCGGCGCGCGCGTCGGGGAACGCGTCGGTGGCGTCGCTGGGGCCGCCCACGACGGCGCCCACCAGAAGGTTGGGGTTGGGCGCCGCGCTGGCGTAGTAGGCGGCGCCGGCCCTGCAGCCGATCCGCGCCGGGTGGGCCGCGACGGACGGGATGGAGCTCCCCCGGTGGTGGATCCGGCGCGGGAACCTGGCGCCGTAGCCCACCATGTAGGACATCCGGAGCGGGTTGTCCCCGAGGATGTAGTCCACCTGCCGCTTCGCCACGCGGCGGAGCTGCACCGGCGACGCCGCTCCTCCCCCGCCGCACGACACCCGCGCGCCGGCGTGGCTGAGGTAGTTGGAGTACGCCAGCAGCAGGAACGACAGCGACGTCACGTGCTGCATGTTGCTGCTCCCGACCTTGAACAGCAGCCCACCTGCGTTCCACTCGAACACACTCAAGCTCAGTGCTTCCGGCTGCACAGGTGAGATTTCTACCCTGTTCTTTGAATACGGTGGTAGACGGCTAACCTGGGGAGTACTGGATCTGGGGGTGATTAGAGATGCCGGGGAGGAGGGTGCACATGAAGTTGTCAGCGTTTACGCGGAACGACTGGAAGTACTCGTCCTTCCCCATCAAGACCTCCTGCAGTAGCAGCAGAGTAAATAACACTAGTTCGTCGTACTCTTGATTTGTTCCGTCGTTTTACTCGCCGCGAAAACTCTGTGGTGTTTTGGGCATTTTGCACAAGAGAAAACGATTCGTGAGCCCTGAAAAGCGTTCTTCGCTGCTAGCCTGCTGGCTGGTGCCACTGGCTCTGGCTGCAACACCGGCAGCATCCGGAGCACAAGCACAAGGACCTAGGAGCTAGGAGGCCAAGATTACTGGTTGCAACAGACAAGCATGCTCGTACAGTCCAAGGTAGTGGTAGAAGACGATAGGATCATAGGAGTGACACGGCCTCCTATTATTAACAATTACGAAATCAATGGTTTATAAATATCAAATTATAATCAGTTTGAAACATTAATTATAATTTCCATGGTTTAATAATTCTAAAATTATGATTCAACAATTTTGAATTAAGTAATTAATAAATATGAGCAAGTGTTATAGTTATATACACATATATGATTTAACGATTCTAGAATTTTTAATTAATAAAAATTGAGTTATACTTAGTTTGGAGTTTTAATTATATTTTTATAATTTAGTAATTACGAATCTAATAAATATCAAATTGTATTTGATTAAAGATATAATACAGTATATGGGCTTTATGAGAGAGCTCACAGATTTAAAATGAGATCGGCCCATAATATAAATATTCCATAGGATGTATGACTATGATTGCATAATTTATCTAATCAATGAACAGGTTTTTCTGGTTGATGCAAGTTTTCGGGAGAGTGTTCCATGAGTATAGGTTGTACAGTATAAGTACAAATAGATTAATCCTGCTCTACTACCAATAGCATGCTGCACATCGGTTTCCGTGTCACAGTGAGAGTCACTGCCGTCGATCAGGTATTGATGAAAAGCTAAAAAGTTCAATGCCGTACACACTAAACAGTCAGTTATATACTCGTCAGATGTTTATCAGCAGAGCAAAGAGACCATAGAAAGTAGCATCGTATAACTTGTGGTTTGAGCAACCACACCCTTATGAACCTTATCAAAGACGAAAGTACCAAAATGACGAAGCTTCTTCTTCGTAACGCAAAAGTCGCAGTAACGATTTAACGGTCGCTCCATGTTACACGTAAAACACGCTACAGTAAAACCGTCTCGTGGAGGTCTACCTAGCTAAACGTTGTCAGAACAGGTCAGTTCAGTGCTAGATGCATTGGGCGTCGGACATGCGCTCGCAGACGAATCTGTGTAGCCTTCCGTGACACTGGCACTGACAAATGGTGCAATGGCGTGTTGTATTGTTTCGTGCATATAATTGCAGAGGCGAATGAAAGAGAGGAGGAATGGCGCGTGACCTTGGAGATGAGGACGTTGATGCCGGCGTGCTTGTTGTCCCAGCCGAACTCGTTGATGGCGTCGCTGGCGCCGAGCACCACCTCGTTCTTCTTGATGTACTCGCGGTACTCGCGGCGGCGCGACGCCTTGTGCAGCCACGCCGCGCCCCAGAGCAGCTCGTCCTTGTACCCGGAGTAGTCGCAGTAGCAGGGGCACACCGCCGCGCGGAGGCTGCTGCTGTAGGGGCCCCTGTACCTGTCCGCGAACTCGAACACCTAGACGAAAACACCAATCAAACCAATGTCGCGCGACGCGCGCTGTGCTCCAAGGATAGAGCAGGTGGTGGTCTACTTACGGAGATGGCGCGGTCGAGGAGGCGCTTGGAGTAGGCGGGGTCGGCGTCGCGGAAGACGATGGAGCCGGCGGCGAGTGCGGCGGCTGTCTCGGCGGCGACGTCGGAGCCGGGGTGGGAGGGGTCGACCTTGTAGACGGTGCGTGGGGTGTCCATGTCCTCGGGGCGCTCCCAGCACGCGTGGTCGCGGAAGGCGTCGCCGACCTGCACGTACACGGTGTTGGGCTTCGCCGTCGTCTTCATCAGATAGTCCGTCGCCCACCGCACCGCCTTCCTCGCCTCCTCCTTGTGCCGCCCGAAGCTCCGCCCGAAGTCGATCAGCCCCCACGACATCAGCGTCGTCGTGAACGCCATCGGGAACCCGAACTTCACGTTGTCGCCGGCGTCGTAGTAGCCTCCCGTCAAGTCCACCTGCATGCCCGGCACATCACTCACAATGCTGCAGTATTACATTATTACCAACACCATTCCTAAAGTTGTAAACTTACGCCAGCGGCGGCGCCGTCGTGGAGGCCGGAATCACCGCGCCAGCGGAGGCGCTGGTCAGGGGGAAGCCTGCCTGAGCGCTGGCCCTCAAAGAACAGTATGCTCTTGAGGAGCGCGTCGCCGTAATCATGCTGCCCAGCCGAATCCACTACCACCGCGGCCGGCGAGAGTAGCAACGCCATCACAGCCGCCGCAAGTCTCAACGACGCAGCCGGCATTGCCGCTGGAATAAATGAAGCCAATGCAATGGGCAATGGCAATGCAGCACCACCGCTAGCTAGCTCGTTGCCCGAGCAGAACCGTTCGAACCCTCGATACGACGTTTCGGCGGGCGGCCGGCTGAGCGAGTGACAGAGTGAGTGATCCCTGAGTGAGGCTTGGTGGTTTACTGCTGCTCTGCTACTGCACCGCAGAGTGATCAACTCTTGCTGGTCGGGGTTTAATAGTGGCCGGGGCCGGGAGGCGAGTGAGGTGGTGAGGTGGTGGCCACTGGCCGGAGCTAGCCGAACGGGTGGGCGGATAAATGTGGCACGTGACGGGCGCTGGCATGGACCAATCGATGGAATGACGGGAGGGGCCATGGGGGGAGGACGGCCTAGGAATCGGGCCACTCCGGCGACGCCGCGTGGATGCATCGAACGTTGCGGCGCCGGAGGCTCGCTTCGGTCGGAGGCGTACCGTGCTGTGCAGGTTCGTTTGGTTGGTTAGTTTCGGCCGTTGGCCTCTCCGAAAAACTGCGCTGATGTGGTTTAGGTCATGTTCAAAAAATATATTATAGAAACGGTGGATACGTTTTTTTAAAGATTTTTAATGGCACGATTTCTGTAAGGCTTTTATATAAAAATATCAAAAAGTGTTTTTAAACTATTTATCAACTTTTAAACACTTAACTAATTATTATAAACTCAGAAACCTGTTTTTTCAATTCTATGACTTTTTTACTTTTCACTTTATCTCACCTACATTTTCACCGTTGAGATGATAATTATGCTCTGTATGTATAGGGTTTGGTAGACTAAAAATAAAAGTTTAAATTATTTTATTATACTGTATAAACTCTAGATTCAATATAAATCTCGGAGTTGGAGCTATACCAAACCGACCCTGAGTTTAGATTGAATCTGGAGCTAAGAATGGGTAGCTCTAAACCGTCTATTTTTTTTGTGAAATAAATTTTACTGCCCTACGAAATTAAAATATAGAAAATATTTAGTTCGCCTCCAATTCTACTAGAAAAGTTGAGCCCAGGCCACCAAACACGCCCTTATGCTCATTTTAAGTTTCTGGGCTGATACCGCCATTCTGCCGGCAATCTTTAACCTGGATACCGTACTTACAATAGTCGTAATGACAGGCGTAGTTGTAGGCTTTAACCCCGTGCCAAATAATCGTGCATGAGTACAGGAAACCTTTCAGCACCCGTGCATGCATTGCAATCTACGGCGCCATCAATCATGACGGCCGGAGAGGTGGTAGTGACCCGCATTTCGGCCATCACTGTCCTGTCTTCCCGAGATCCGGCCGTTTCTAGGGCATGTTTGGCACTGTCAATTCTTTTTAGATAGAGTTGTTTCAGTTTGATGTCTGTTTGTGTTAATAGGAAAATATAAAGTGTGGGTAATATCAAAATTTTAGTGACAAAAAATTGATATATTATTGGTTTTACTACCCCTACCAATCCAAACCGGCCTTTAATGTGGCCGTTGGGCCAGGGAGTGCATGCACGGGGACCGTAGGATGGGGCCCTCGGTAGAGCGAGAGTAAGATAGGGTGAGGAGGTGAACGTCGGAGAGCCGTTAAAGCAAACCTGGAGAAGATGACGACGACAAAGAAGAATACCTCCTATTGCGAAACTCGTATTCTTGGATTTTTGCTGCAGGCATGGTAGAAAGACTGGCGGTGGCAATTGATCGATCGAGCTAACGGCTAAAGAAGTATAATAAAGAGACGACGATGTTCTGTTCACTCTGCGTCCAGTGGTCCAGTGGCCGGCGACACTTGGCTAGCATGCCCAGGTGCAGGAGTGCAGCGTGCTGCGTGCAGCTAGCTAGCAAGGCATGGTTGATGGTTCTCGCCGGAGAAAGCCGGAAAGGTCGCCGCATGCTTCCCCGCTTTTGACGTGAACAGCGGAGGTGACCGGAGGGAGAGCCGGCGTGCGTGTGCAGTGATATACTGATATCACTAGTGGCAACGGCAGTTTTCGGGACAGCCCGTGACCGGGTTTGTAGATGGAGAAGTTTGATAGCTGTACTTGTTAGGTGAAATGCTAGTGCTCTTGGCACTCATGGGGCATTGGGGCCGGGCCAACCAACGGCCGAAACCGTCCTCGGCTTGCTTTTAGCCATGCCGAAAGCGACCGTGTTTCATAGCAAACAACCGAAGAGACCAAGGACAGGTTACCCTGCAGGCTGCAGCACATCATCGCTGGATCATGGTCTCATGGAACGACCAGTATAGATAAGCTGTCTTGGAGCTGCGACATTCTCTGTAGGTTTGAATGCAGTAAGGATCCAAAAGGCTATAACCACATTGCAGTGAGATTGTCCACAGCTTCAAGGGTGTTGGCCATGGGGCCTTCAGCCTTGCCTTATCATCGTTAACAAAATGCCAAAACAAAAGCTCACTCACATTGCAACGAGATTGGCCCCCTAGTCCTACACAATTACACATACCTCCAAATCTCAGTAGGAATCTGATGAGCTTAGTAGCTGGAGATTTCTATGCAAAACCTGAAAGGCCCGTATGGTCACAGGCGAGGCCAGCTGAAAGTCCCAGTAATCTTCCAAAATGAAAGAAGACGCGTGTGGCCCATCCGCCATGTTCTGGGCCTTTATTCCAAGCCCAACTACTGGGGACGCTCACGGAGGGCGCGCACGTCACTGACGCCTTGCGTGCACGGTGCGCCTGATCGCCAAATCTCGCGAGGACGAAGCACCGAAACGGCAGTACCATCTCACATGGACAGCATTGACCGCAAGTAGAGTTTAGTAGTTTACTGCTGCAACCACGGTGACGCGACACGCCACACCTCTCCGATCCAACGGTCTCGCATTGAATGATCGGAGCAGCTCCGGGGCGGTACACTGACACGACGCAGTAGCGCCCGCCCATCTGCCCCCGGCCTCCGCGGAGACGAGCAGCAGTAGCCGACTACGCGCGCGCATCGGCGGGCTGAATACTACATCCGCGAGACCGCGAGCCGACCCGGAATTCGCTGCAACGCACACCGCGCGCGCGCGCGCGCGTCGGTCGGTGATCCCGCCGGCGCGCTCCCCGGGCAGAGAGGGGAAAAAAAACATGAGAGCGCCACGACGACAACTTTAACGAACCCCAACGAACGATAAAGCCGTCCCAACCGCTGCGCAGCGCCAAAAGAGAGAGGAGGAGAGAGCTCGCTAGTGCCCTGCCCCGGTGTGTGAGCCAAAGCTCCCGGCGGCCGGCGCGGCGGGAACGGTGAGTATGAGGGAGAAGGAGGGGGCCGGGGAGACGACGGTGCGCCGGGGCGGGGTCGTCAGTGCGCTGCTCGGCCTCGGCGGGATCACGGAGGGCGCCGTCGCAGAGGGGGGCGTGCAGGTGAAGGCGAGCGCGGGGGACGACGGCGTCGGCGAGGAGAGGAAGTCGGTGGTGAGGGTGCTCTCGGCCGACATG
Source organism: Zizania latifolia (assembly GCA_000418225.1). Classification (NCBI taxonomy): domain Eukaryota; kingdom Viridiplantae; phylum Streptophyta; class Magnoliopsida; order Poales; family Poaceae; genus Zizania; species Zizania latifolia. The sequence continues at coordinate 50,070 of KE373139.1, read as the reverse complement.
CCTCCCGCGCTGCAGCGGCGCGCGTTCCGCTGCGCCCGCGACGAGCTCGCCGGGATGCCGCACTCGCCGCGGCGGCTCCAGCCCAAGCGCCTCGCCCTCGCCCTTAAGAAGGTAAATATTTTGGCCGGCCAAGATGCAACAGCCAAAGCCAATAGAATTCATTGGTCAATTTGTCCACTGCTGCTTTTCTTTAGTTGCTGATTCGATTACGTGAGACTGTTCTTCGGTAGCTGAGTGTTTAAAAACAAATTTTCGATACTTTTTATATAAAAAACTTCGTAAAAATTACTATTTAGGAGTTTAAAATATATGTGGTACACTAATCTGTGCTCATAATTCAACTAGTATAGTAACCATTTCGAACGGGGCCGGGCCTTACCATGATAACTTGATAAGGACTTTTGCCAGGTGCATTAATGTCCATGCTGATTGATCACACCCATTTGGTGGTTGCATAGATGAATGGTGTTGTGTTGTACTGTTGGTTCCCCTGTATGCTGTCTTCATGCACCTGAAACCAAAATGGACCTATAGTTTGTCATCGAGCTCATTTGGAAAAACTGGTAGAGCTGCGAATCATTGGCAGCTCAACTGCTCAAGTATCAGTCTCTGAACACCTAAGCAGTGGGGTCAAGTTGAATGAGCTGCTGCTTAGCTTGTGGGTGTGCTAATATCTCCTCATGCAATCTACAGTAGCATGTAGCTAACCGCCAGTGCTAGCATTTGGTTGCCAATCTTTCATTGACTGCTTCTAATGTACTACAAAAGAATATGCAAGTTTGACCATGAGGATTGAGGATTCATCATTACAATATAGTATAACTTTAGTTTGCATTGCTTGGTAAAGTTTTAGTCTGCCACTCATAAATATTCAGATTTTGTCGAACATGATAATAACGTCTCAAATGCCATCTGTAAGTAAACTGCGTTGGATAATGGATCTCAAAAGACCGAATGTAATGCTGAGCAGCTGAGGGAAGCAAAACAAAAGGACCAAGCAACCCACTCAAGTTGTGCTTCTGAAAAATGTACAGTAGAAAATACATTTTATCTGAAGCATAAAATCGTTTATACTTGCCTGAATCCTGCACAATCTGCAATCGATCATGAAACAACTAAATCTGGGACCATTCCACGTATTTTTATGTCCATGCATATATAACTAACAACGCATTCATATCATTTGTCTGCAAATTCATCGTCTGTGTTCATCTTGTGTATATATGATGGGAGCTTGTCCTTTGCTTACAGGAATTTGACACTGCTTATGGACCAGCTTGGCACTGCATCGTAGGGACGAGTTTCGGTTCATATGTCACGCATGCCCGGGGTGGATTCTTGTACTTTTCCGTTGATAAGATCTACATTCTCTTGTTCAGGACCGCAGTGGAGCCCTCACCACACTGCGATGACCAAACAAACAGTTCATGAATTTATACACTGTGGGAGCATCCCAAATGCAACTGTTCAGCCAGACCAAGACCTTGTAGATTGCATGGTTCCTTCGATATCGACGTTTATGATTGCTATGTCGAGAATTGTTTGATGGCTAGTGTGATCTTTTTTAGTGTTATGATTGAATGCGGTGCACCGTAGGTTTCAGGCAGGAACAGAAGTTGGCCAGGGAGCAAAGATTGGTGTATATTGACATGCAAAACCTTTCAAGAATGCAACGCATTGAATCAGTTGTAACACAATTTCTGTTGTTCAAGGCAGGAATTGCAACCTCTGTTAATCCCACGATCCTTTATTGGTTTTGACTTCTCACTCAAAAACATTGACCTTTAAACCATATCAGTATTAGCATATGCATCTCAAACTGCTGTAAGAAGCATCCATGTCTCATATAAAGAAGGCATAAAGAAATACCTGGTAAATGATGGCTCGAATATGAAACAACCAATGAAAAAAATGAACAAATTCTCTTCTTGTGTGTAAACTGTAGGTCAGATTCTCTTTTAGAAATTACTAACTAGCAGGTTATATCTGTAATCTGTAATTGAAGGTGCAATGTGGTGGTCCTATTGATGCATTTTGATTGTGTGAACCAAGTATGATTGTATTCTTGTATGAACTAACTTCCAATCTAGCTGCAAGGTGAACTAGCACGTCATGTAAAACGACTCTTATAGACTTATAGTCTTATGTTTTTAGACTTTAGAGTTTGGATATTTATAAATTATAATTTAGTTATGCTCTTTCTAATATATAGAGGTGTTGAATAGTGATATATACATAGTTATTGCTTCAAAGATTAGTCGCTCCGTTAGTCATACAAAAGTTTTTTTTTGATTTAGCTCACGAGCCATTTTTGATTCAGCTCACGAGCCAAACAAACCAGCTCAAGCTAGCAAACGAGCTGAGCTAAGCTGGCTCGGTATCCAGCTCTGGTTCGAAAACACCACAGTTTTGTGCTTTGTGGCCACTTGCTCCGATATGACCTCTGGGCAGTATCCACAAATCCTCATTGCGTAGCTTTCCACAAGCTTCAAGGCACCATCCCTGACTATCTGCCATGCTTCGAGTGTTTCGAGTGTTTCCTCAGCAAGGGCAACCGTCTCCTCTGGGCTTGCAGGCGTGATAATCTCATTATAGTGTAGTTAGATCTTCGTGAATTGGATGCTCAAATCTGTCAGACTCTAGGTCTGGTAGGTCATCCTCATTTGCGTCGACAAATTCTTTCCTTCCGATTTAAATAATAATCAGCTTTCTTCGAGACTTTGTACTCAAGGAGGTTAACTCCAGCTTGACTCCACAAGTCAAACCTCTGACCATGCTTGATACGCTCTCCTCTCCTAGACTTCGAAACCAGATCCATAACAATAGAAACTAAATCAGTTAGCGCTGTGCAGCCACAGCCATCACGGATAGATGTCCAGCAACCAGATCCTGATGATTATTTTGAACCATAAATATGCTACTAGACATCTTGTTTTTCTCATTAATTCGAACCATAAATATCCTACTCAAATATAGATGTAGGAAGATACGGTAATGCTCTCGTCCGATCGTCCGACGTAAGCACTTTTATCGGACACGCGGTCCAGCAGAGTTTTGTCATGCACGCACATGGCCCAGTGGAATTTTGTCTTGCACGTAGTAATTGGACACAGCCTAATAAGCTTTTTTGTCCAGTAAAAAAACTGTAAATATGCAATATTTTAATTAGTTACGAACAATGTTGCAATACAACTACACATATTGTTTCAACTAGTTACGAACAATATTTCAATGCAACTACATATATTATTTTAACTAGTATATCGTAATGTTTCAAATAGTTTAATATTTGTTTTATTTTATTCATTAAATAATGTATCGTTTTTATACATTAGTAGTGTTTAAAAACATGTAAATCATGTTTAACTGTCTATATATAATGTTTCAATCAGTTCTGATAAATGTTTCACATAATATATACGCAATATTTCAATTAGTAATGCGCCGTATTTCCGCTAGAAACATATTTTTGTTTCAAGTGTTTTTATGTAATGTTTCAACTCGTTTTGATAAATGTTTCATATAATATATACGCAATGCTTCAATCCATAGCATGTCATGTTTTAGTTAGAAACATATTTTATTTCAAGTGTTTTTATATAATGTTTCAACCAGTTCTGATAAATATTTCATATAATATATACGTAATGTTTCAATCAGGAATGCATCATGTTTTAGCGCTGGCAATTAAAATTTGATCGGATAGCCAAGATTTGTGCGCCGTGATCCAATAGCTCAGAGGTGCGCCCGATGTTTGGTGATCCATTAGACGTTCGAGCTGTAGTCACTCCCAAGAAGATGTGGTAAAACAATGGTCTAGATCTGTCTCTAGGCAGCTCAACTAAACACACATCTCACCGTCCGTTCCATTTGACCAAAAAAACAAAAGCGCATATCCACTCTAAGGAAAAATTAGAGTTATAGTACCATTTTTATTTGTATCTAAAAATATCATTAGTATTGTTCTCACTTCTATTTATATCACATTATTTTAATTTTTACATCCATCGGTCACTTCCGTGTGTTTCCGTTAACAGTTTTAAAATGGACTAAATTACTTATGTCCTCATTTGTGTATCATCTCCTTCCTTCTCCCCTAAGAGAGCTCACCAATAGTGTTGCAGAATCCTAAATCCGCACATGCCCTAGCCACTGCGGCGACATCTCCACCACCGGCCACCGAAGCAGGGAGGGCTTTGCCTTTGACCCCCGCTTCCATGATGCTAGCCTAAAAACCTATGGTTGCCACGATGTTGGCGTGGTTACAGATCTGGAGAAGAAGACAAGGGTGCTCCTATTTCTTCAAGACATATGCAATTTGGTTCATTTTAAAATTGTTAACGAAAAGATATGGAAATACTAATGGATGTGATAAAAATTAAAATGTTACTTCCTCCATTCTTTTTTAAATGACGTCGTTGACTTTTTATCACAACATTTGACTATTCGTCTTATTCAAAAAATTTGTGCAAATATGCAAAAATATAAGTTATGCTTGAAGTACCTTCAATAATAAAATAAATAATTTTTAAATAAGATGAATGGTTAAATGTTGTGATAAAAGTCAACGACATCATTTAAAAAAGAATAGAGAGAGTATAACGGAAGTGTGATATAAATAGAAGCGAGAAAAATAATGTTATAATGGAAGTGTGATATATAACGGAACTGTGATATATAACGGAACTGTGATATAAATAGAAGCGAGAAAAACAATGTTATAACAGAACTGTGATATAAATAGAAGCAAGAAAAAAAATGTTATAACAAAAGCGTGATATAAGTAGAAGCGAGAAAAATAATATTATAACAGAAGCGTGATATAAGTAGAAGCGAGAAAAATAATATTATAACAGAAGTGTGATATAAGTAGAAGCAATAAAAATGATATTATAAAGGAAGTGTGATATAAATAGAAGCGACAAAAAGGAAGTGTGATATAAATAGAAACGAGAAAAATAATGTTATAAAGGAAATGCTGATATAAATATAAGCGAGAAAAATGTGCTACAATTCTAATTTTCCCCACTCATAAACCCTCGTTCGTCTCCTGGTCGGAGGCTCGGAGCTACTCGCCGGCGACGGGAGCGAGCATCGGCGTTTCTGCGATGGA
>KE373139.1:22932-35882 GCA_000418225.1 Zizania latifolia | reverse complement strand
GACCCTGTCGCCCATGCCTCGTGCGGCCCCCTTGCCTGTGCCGCCGGTCCTGGATTTCAGCCATGTCTACTCCCGCCGCCTGCGCAGCCCTTCACGTCTTCCACCAGGAGCTGTCCCGATTCAACCCGTGGTGAATCACCATCCCATGGCGACTCGTGGGAAACTTGGTTTTCGTCAGCCCACGGCTCTACAAGCTTCATTGCTCTCTTCGATACTGGCTACATATCGTACAGCTCTCGTCGACTCTTCTTGGCGTGCTGCCATGCAAGACGAGCATGATGCCCTACTCTACAACAACACATGGGATCTTGTTCTGCGATCGCCTGGTGCGAACGTGGTCACTAGGAAGTGGATCTTTCACCACAAGTTCAACGCAGATGGTTCTTTCGATCGGTACAAGGCCTGTTGGGTGCTTCGCGGATTTACAGAGTGCCCTGGGGTTGATTATGATGAGACTTTCAGTCCTGTCGTCAAACCTGCTACTGCTCACACGATTTTGTCCTTGGCTCTCTAAAGACTGGCCCATCCATCAACTTGATGTGAAGAACGTCTTCCTCCACGGTACATTGACAGAGACAGTTTACTGCAGTCAACCCATTGGGTTTGTCGACGCTGCTCATCCAGATCATGTCTGCCGCCTCAACAAGTCTCTGTATGGCCTAAAGCAAGCTCTTCGTGCATGGTACAGTCACTTTGCCTCCCACTTACTCTGTCTTGAATTTCTCGAGGCCAAGTCCGACACTTCCCTGTTTGTCTATCATCGAGGTTCTGAGACAATCTACTTGCTGCTATATGTGGATGACATTGTGCTCACAGCATCCAGTGCCACACTTCTTCACTAGATTATATCTGCCTTGTAGCGTGAGTTCCCCATGAAGGACCTGGGTGTCCTCCATCACTTTCTAGTATCTATATGCAGCACTGCTCTGGTGGTCTATTCATGTCTCAGCGCCAATACACTATTGATGTTCTAAAGCGGGGTGGCATGTCTGGTTGCAAGCCCTGCAGCACTCCAGTTGACACTCATGCTAAACTTTCAGCAATAGCCGGTGATCTAGTCAGTGACCCTACTCAGTACCGCATTCTTGTTGGAGCCCTGCAATATCTGACATTCACTCTACCGGATATCTCCTATGCTGTTCAGCAAGTATGTCTCCACATGCATGATCCCCGAGAGCCTCACTTATCTGCTGTGAAGCGCATCCTGCGCTATCTCCAAGGCACTATTGATTATGGTATGCTCCTTAGCCGCTCTGCCTCGTCCGACCTTATGGTGTACTCTGATGCTGACTGGGCCGGCTGTCCCGATACACGCAAGTCCACCTTAGACTATGCCGTGTTTCTTGGTGACAACTTGGTCTCCTGGTCGTCCAAGCGGCAAAATACGGTCTCTCGTTCAAGTGCCGAGGCAGAATACATGGCTGTTGCTAATGGGGTAGCCGAAGCTTCCTGGATCCGTCAACTTCTGCAGGAGCTTCATAGTCCTCTTTCGAAGAGCACACTCGTTTATTGTGACAACGTCAGTGCTGTCTACCTGTCGATGGACCCCATTCAACACCAACGCATGAAGCATGTTGAGATTGATCTCCACTTTGTTCGAGAGCGTGTTGCCGTTGGTGCTGTCCGGGTTCTCCACGTGCCCACGACCTCCCAATTCGCAGACATCTTCACGAAGGGTTTGCCAACCTTGGTGTTTCAAGAGTTTCGGTCTAGTCTAAATGTCTGTTCCACCGACGCTCAGACTACCGGGGGGTGGGGGGGTTGTTAGCATATTTTGTCGGGAGGTTTATTGCTGTTTATTGCTCTGTTTATTGCCTTATCCTTATCCTGGTTGGGCTATATATGTAATCCATTCTCACTATTGCAATACAAGAATTCAGCTTCTCTTCTTCTACCACTACTCTTTTATATTCGGTCATGCCAGTGCTCATGTTGGGATTGAAAGGTTTTGTTGGTGTATGCCAGTTCTCATGTACCTTTATTTAATAGTGATAAGCACCATAATCGGTATTTTACAACCAATCCCGAATGGTTTTCTTCTGGCATAGCTTAGAATGGTTGCAACATAATCGTAAATAGCTCATGTTAAAGAACTTAGCTACAATTTTTGAATAGCTTATATTGTTAATGTTATGTGACCATTTCATCATTTTTAATCTCGACTGGGAATTATTTTGCTAGAAGTATGCATATAATCAAAAACTATATGTTCCTTTTGTTGTCATTGCTATTATTAATCTGTCTTTAGATTTTCTAAAAGCATGCACTATTTTTTAACATAGTTCTTCTGTTCTTTGATAGAATGTTCCTAGCATTTCTATGGTGGAAACCTATGTTAGACTACTGCTTATAACCCCTCATTCGTTGTTCCGTCCGCATTTTACGGTAAGTTCTGCTTCCTGATGTAATCTGTGGCATTCAAGTGAAGTTTATGCTACCTTGTGAATGTTCCATTTGCTCTGATTTCTGAACTAACTTCTGAGCATAGAGGTCCACGTCCTTAATGACATGCAATACATAGTCCTGTTTAAATTCTGATGTCTTCATACTGCCTCATTAAACCTTGCAGACATTAACACAAAGATCTCCATCTATACTTAGCAAATCTGGTGTGTCTCTGCTCCTACTTGAGATACTGAATTATAGGCTACTTCCTCTATACAGGTAATATAAGTAATTTAATATTTATTTCCTGCCATTTCCCCTAACAGTCTTTGCTTATCAAGCATGTCCATAATTGGAATTTTCGCATGAATATTTTCTTATCAAGAATTCTTGATTTGTAATTATACTCTTAACACATACATATCCATCCTTTTATGACTGGCCTCAGCAAAGGAAAAAAAACTTTTTTTGAGTGAAAATGAAAAAAATCTTTTATGATATTTTAGAAAATTCAGCGGTTTGTTCCATTTATTGATTATATTAGAGGTGCATTTATTTGGTTTACATCAATATGGATTTAATCTGCTCAGGTATCATGGGAAAAGCAAGGCATTGATGTATGATGTTACCAAGATAATATCGATGATTAAAGGCAAACGTGGAGAGCACCGTCTTTTTAGATTAGCTGAAAATTTGTGCATGAATTTGATTCTCTCACTAAGAGACTTCTTTTTGGTGAAGAAAGAATTGAAGGTAACCCACTTCCTCTGAAAATTTGCTGTTACAACTATATTCAGAGAAAATGATCCACTACATGTATGTAATGTAGGGTCCAACTGAATTTACTGAAACACTTAACCGCACAACGATAATAAGCCTCGCTATCACCATGAAAACACGTGGAATTGCTGAGGTTGAACACATGATTTATCTTCAACCATTGTTAGAGCAAATTATGGCAACCAGCCATCACTCATGGTCAGAAAAGACATTAAGATATTTTCCTACCGTTATTCGTGATTTTTTAATGGCGAGGGTGGATAAGAGGGGCCAAACTATCCAAACATGGCAACAGGTACTGTTATCTTATCTTTTGGATTGAGTACTTGGCTATTTATATGCACTTTTTGAATATTCTATCTAGTTATTAACTTATTATACATTTATTGAATAACAGCTTGGGGAATTTATAGTTCAGTTATGTTGATGATTGGAAAATAATCGCTTATGGATTTTACATTTTCTTATAGGTAGTGTATAGATGGAGAATGTGCTTATGGATTTTACATTTTCTTATGTACTATTACCATAACAAATGCCAATATGTTTTTTCACCTCTAGAATCATGCTAAGATGAAAGTTGCAGTTTTTTTCAAATACTTACTGAGCTTAGATTAGCAATATGTCAAGGCAAGTTTTAGAAAATGCTACCATATACTCTAACCTACCATATACTCACATACCATATACTCTAACAGAAAATTATCAGATCTCCAAAGCTCTCGAATTTCCAAGCCAGTACTATTTCTGGTGTCCTTAAGTTGCTATCACATGCTTATTAGATGAAATGCTTTGCCAGGGCACAATATTCTCCACCTTTTAATATGCAGCGACTTACCTTTCTTTGCAGGCTGAAACTACTGTCATTAATCAATGTAATCAGCTACTCTCACCATCTGCTGAGCCAACCTATGTCATGACTTATTTAAGCCACAGTTTCCCTCAGCATCGTCAATATCTTTGTGCTGGTGCTTGGATGCTGATGAATGGACTTCTTGAGATCAACAGTGCAAATCTTGTATGATTTCTATTTTGTGGTTACATTGATATGATTCTATGATAGTTGTCCATTACTATATATATGTTTTTTATCTTAATACAGGCTCGTGTGTTGAGAGAGTTTTCACCTGAAGAAGTTACGGCAAATATTTATACAATGGTTGATGTTCTACTGCATCATATCCAACTTGAGCTGCAAAGAGGGCATCTAGTTCAGGTGATCTGCCTTTCTTTTCTTATTTGGTGTGCTAAAAATACTCTCTTGTTGGCTGTTTGTTTATGCAGGCTATGTTTATTCTGGAGCCAATTTGTAACTTTTTTCTGATAATGCAGGACTTACTTTCTAAAGCAATTAACAATCTTGCTTTCTTTATCTGGACAAATGAGTTACTTCCACTGGACATTCTACTGTTAGCTCTTATTGATAGAGATGATGATCCTTATGCTTTACGCCTTGTGGTAAGTCCTTTTAAAAGTTTCCACGAAATGGTTATACCTGTACTATCATGAACCTTGATCAAGAGTGAAGCTAATGGAAATGTTGTATGCATGCTAATAGGACCTCACATTTCATCTAAAAATTACATTGTGTTTGACTACTTGCTTTCTACTAAAACTGCCTTGTTTGTTACTTGTATTTTGGCAATTATATGCATTTTTCTTCAAAATTTACAACACTGGTTGCTGCCACTGTTAATTGACAGATTTGGACTTACTTTAATTTATCAATGTAACATCACAGATAAGTCTCCTTGAAAGATCGGAACTTCAGCAAAGAATCAAAGCATTCTGCAATTCACGTTCTCCAGAGCATTGGCTAAAAAATCAACCTCCAAAAAGAGTTGAGCTCCAGAAAGCCCTTGGTAACCATCTCTCATGGAAGGACCGGTAATTGCAATCTTCTAATTGTTCCAACCTTGTTAAAATGTTTTTCTTCCTGTACATTGATATTGAAATCTAGCATATCCTCTATTATACAATTACTGCAAATCTCAAATCTGAACAATATATGGTGTATGTTTTTTTGATCTTATTTGCCTGTTGAACGGCAAGTCCAATTAGCTATTTTTAATCTGAAGAATATGATTACATATTTGCTTTCCTTTTATGTTTGCTCTTTTGTTTATAAAATACTCGCTATGTTCACTTTTACAAGGCGCACACAAACTTCAGAAGTCAAACTTCATATTTTTACAGATAACTATTCATGTGCCTGTGCTTTGCAACGGAAATCTTAATTTTACATTAGAAAACATTTCTAAGGAGTTAGTTAGTAATTATATTTTTTACCTATTGACCTCTGTTTTTTATTTCTAGGGTTTTTAGTGTGGTTTTGGCTTTACAATTTTATGTTTGATTTCACATATCTTCTGTTGTTGTTCAGACCTTCGAAAACGGAACCATGTTGCTGCCATAGTTATCAAGGCGGTAAGACGAGGCGAGGCAGCGGACTACCGACTTACCGCCTAAGCGGTAAGGCGTGAGGCGAGGTGACACCTTACGCCCATAGAAAATATAGGATTTAGGGAAAACTATCAATAGATAAGTAGCAAAATCTAAATAGCAATAGCAATACAACACGATAGAAGTAGCAATACAATACCAAGTAGCAATTCAACAATAATAATATAGCAATGTAGCATAATTAAAGTAGCAAATAAGTTCAACACCCCAAGTCGCGAACTATCCTATCTCTCAAATATCAATAGCCATCATCGAACTCATTGGTATTGGTAGTTGTATCATCTTTTTCTCCATCACCTTGGGCATCAGTAGCTTCATCATTCTCACTCACATCCACATCATCATATGGATCTTCCTCAGATTCTTCTTCCCTGTTTGTTGCAGTACAACAATAAGACCACTACAACAGGTGCAACAATCAGCTATGAATAAAACTGGGAGAGATAGAGACTACTTGCTGAAATCGCACAGCTCCAGAGCCTAGAGCCTCACCGCGCCGCTCGCTCCCAATCAGTGCCGTGCCTCGCCTCTCTGTGCCGCTCGCCCGATCTGCCGCCTCTCTCTCACTATTGGAAGTCTGAGACACCGTGGAAACCCTAGAGGCTGTGACTGGACTATGTCGGCCACGTGGGGCAAGGTGGGAGGCCAAGGTGGCCGGACGCCTTACCATCCCCAAGCGTCTTGTCGCTTAACTGCTTAAGCAACACCGTAATAACTATGGTTGCCGCCATAGTTCCATTTTCCCACTCTCGAGCAGTTATTTCAAACTTTGGACGAGTGACGGGAGTGCATTTATCTGACTTATGAGATGCGACAGAATAAGGCTCTACGTGGAGGTGTGGCGTGAACGAAACTCCCTCTTTAAGCAGTAGAGATTAGTGAAGTTATACATATGTTTAGTGATAAAAGTGGTATCATTAGATTCATATTTCAAAGTACTTTCATTTTACCATGATTTTATTGTTATTAATAACATATTTCTAGAGAAGTTTATGGTCAAAATTTGATTACAAAAATTGGACCAAGTCTACCACATAAAAATGAATAGGAGTACTAGCCTAAAGCCCCAGACTGATAGTTTCTTACATTGTATGTCTGCACAAGCTTTTAGGATGTCAGACTATGTTAATTTGGAGATATTTGTTTCTTTAGCCATTTTATATTTGTGTCATTATGTCATTTTGGTTTCATTTGAAATTATACATGCTTAAGTTACTAAGCTATTTGTGTTGTTAATGCAGCTACCCCCCCTTTTTCGATGACGTTGCTGCTCGTTTGCTTCCCGTCATCCCACTAATAATTTATAGGCTTATTGAGAATGATGCCACAGATATTGCAGACAGAGTCCTTGCATTTTATTCTACCTTTCTTGCCTTCCATCCTCTAAGGTTCACATTTGTGCGTGATATTCTTGCATATTTCTATGGTAATCTTCCAAACAAGTTAATTGTTAGGATCCTCAATGTGCTGGGTGTTAGCACCAAGGTAGATTCTATATATTCCTTTTGAGTTAGTATGACAAGTCCTTCTGCCCATCCGGTTTAATTCCTACTAATATGTGCATTTTACAGACACCTTTCTCAGACTCCTTTGCTCAATATCTTGGGTCATCAAATTCTTCTATTTGCCCACCACCAGAATACTTTGCCAACCTTCTGCTTGGCCTTGTTAATAATGTCATACCTCCTTTGAGTTGCAAGTCCAAATCAAACCCAGCAGATGGCTCTGGCAGTACAGGGCGCACAACTTATAACAAGCCTCATACATCTTCCACTGGAGGAATCAGTAACACTGATGGTCAGAGGGCGTTTTATCAAAATCAGGATCCTGGGTCATATACACAGCTTGTTTTGGAAACGGCAGCTATTGAGATTCTCTCACTTCCTGTGCCAGCTTCTCAAACAGTGTCCTCTCTAGTTCAAATAATAGCACATGTACAAGCAATGCTTATACAGTCGAATAGTGGTCAAGGAATGTCAGGTGGTTTGGGGCAAAACTCTGGGTTGCCAACTTCTTCAGGTGGGGGAGTTGAACCTGTTGGTGCCAACCGACCAAACACTGCTGCAAGTGGAATCAATGCAACTAACTTTGTTACTAGAAGTGGCTACTCCTGCCAACAATTGTCTGTTCTGATGATTCAAGCTTGTGGTCTATTGCTGGCACAACTCCCACCAGAATTCCACATGCAACTATACTCAGAAGCAGCTCGGATCATAAAAGATTGTTGGTGGCTTGCTGACAGTTCAAGGCCTGTTAAAGAGCTTGATTCTGCTGTTGGGTATGCACTGCTGGATCCCACCTGGGCTTCTCAAGACAATACATCTACAGCCATAGGTATAGCAACAAGCTTTGCCGTGTTGTTCTTCCCTGTTCAATATTTTGTGCTCATTCAGCTAAGCTTTAGCTTATGTTAGAGCAGCTCCCCTTATGTGTATGTTCTGTTGCTTGCAGGTAATATTGTTGCCCTTCTTCACTCGTTTTTTAGCAATCTTCCACATGAATGGCTAGAATCTACCCATACTGTCATCAAACATCTTCGGCCAGTCAATTCAGTTGCAATGTTAAGAATTGCTTTCCGCATATTGGGTCCCTTATTGCCTCGTCTAGCCTTTGCTCGACCTCTGTTCATGAAGGTATGCTTGGTTTCCTTCCCACTTCCTAGTTATTCAAAAGCTTTGTGCTTTAGGTTTTGCATTGTTAAATTGGAATTGATTTTGAGTTGCTGAGGTCAACTTTGTATGGTATTGGCTCTTTGAATAGGATCAATATATGTTGACTAGCAATCACTAGTTACCACAGGATTGTCGTTCATATTTTAACATCTTCAAGATTTCACTTAATTACATTTTTGTTGGTAGAATCTACGAATTAAATAGACATCTTGTAGTTTCTGCTTTGATTTGTGGTGTCTTTGATGTAACTATTGAAGTGGCCCGCGCATTTGCACAGCTAGACTTAGAGCATGAACAATGTTTAGACGGCTATTATAACTTTTCACATCATATTTACGTACGCTCTCTATTTAATTATCCTTGATAGATTCATATAATTAATAATTTGATTACAAAAACAATCCTACAACGGTACAAATCGTATTAAGCTGATTGTTAAATCATTTGGTAATCAATAGACGACACCATTCTCTCTCACCTCCAGCTCATACAAAATCTTATATGACATCCCCTCCCATACTCTAATGTCAGATCATTATTCATGGTCATGCTCTTGTTAGTTACTTAACTTTTCTTTAGCTTGAAAAATTCCATATTAGGAATTGGTTGCTAGATGTGAAATTCTTACTGGTTTTAAATAGGTCATTAGCATTTAAAGTAATTCCATTAAATGTTTCTTGACATTTGGAAATGTTGGAAGCTAAAAAGCATATTCAGTTGGAAACATAAGAAAAATGATAAAAATGGTTGAAGGCAAATCAATTTAAATCAACATGCTATTGCTTTCATCCTCTGTTACGAACATTTGTGCACCATCTTTGTACTCGAGTGCTCTCCTCTGAATTGCAGAGTTGCCATCAGGTCGTCTTTTTTCACATGTATCCTTGTATGTAAAAGAAGTAACTAACTGCATTCAATTTATTAACAATATCATATAGCCTTATGACAAATAATTTATGTTATTTTCAAAAGTTTGAATTTGGAAACTTCTTAATCTAAATTTCAAATTCTTCAGTATCCTAATTTGGTACTTTTGTTTTATCAACTATATAAATTATAGAGTTGAGTATTTCAGTTCATAAATTGAAGTTCCAAATGTTTTAATCAGTTAATATCTTATCCACAAATTGCAGACTCGTTCTGATAATTAAACTGATTTCTTTCATAATTCATGATCTAACACCTGTTACATGAAAAAAGCACTTGAAAGAGTAATGGCATACCTGATTGATTAAGACCCAGATGAGTTGTGCCATCGACCATCTACTGATTGCTCAAAACAATTACCTGTTACTGTGTGGCCCCATAGCTGTGTATGTGTGGCGAATGACACCGGCAAGATTACCGCCTTCCGCCCATGAACATTACTGGTGTGGCTATTGCTCCAGCATGGGCAGCACATGAAGGCTAGCCGCTGCTGATTGCCTGCTGAGCTTTGCAGCACCGCGTGAGATTTGGCTTGGGCTGGATCTGTTTAGATCAATCAATCTGTGTGCGGCAGTAGTCCTTTTCATCCTTGTCGAGTATGGGTATATATCTATATTACTTTAAAAGAACCAAGTGGTGGTGAATCTGTCACTCACCTACTTCCATTGTAGTTTTTGTAATTTACTCCTTGATACTATTTAATATTACACAACAAATCAATAAAAGTGAATTGACACATATAATTAAAAGTGAATAACATATATTATATAAAAATATATTTGATTTATTTTAGACAACATTACAATATTTTTCTTTTGTTCATAGCAAAGCATAAGCATTTGGTAGTATATATTTATATAATTTTGTCTCAAAATATAATCTTATTTGGGATATGACTCTCTTAATTCTTTTCAACTTGTTATTTGTATTATATATATCAATAGCGATTAGTTTCCACCATTATAATTTGGACCCATCATGATCAACAGTGCATGTTTTTTCTTTTTCTCCGATTAACATGGTAATTTCTAGGTCTCCAGAGCGAACGTGGGGGCTCATTTTTCCTCTGTTTTAATAATATAACAGATTAAGCTGAAAATGAACTGCTTTTCACATTTACTTTCACTCTATGGTCTATGTATATCCTATTATGAAATTTGTTCCCCTTGACCAACACGCCACCAATTATACTATATGAAGAAACCACGTTTCCTGCTTTCTCTACTAATATTAGTTATGATGTCGGTATCTGCAGACCTTGGCTTTGCTGTTCAATGTGTTGGGGGATGTATTTGGGAAGAATTCTCAAGCTGCACCTCCTGTAGAGGCATCGGAGATATCAGACATAATTGACTTCTTGTAAGGCACAATTCATCTTTTCCACACTTATCACCTTCCCTGGCATGCACTTTGTTTCGGTTCTCATTTTACATTAGATTTGTCACAACATATGATTCTTTGTGTCAAAGATAGTAGGTTCATTCTATATTTGGTGGCCAGGATATGTATGGCATGTAATTCTGTCACTTCCATGCTTGTATCCCTTTCCTTGTTTCACTGCTTCAGCATATATATGCATTGCTACGCCAGGCACCGCTGGTGTCTTGCGCATGCAGCGCATATCTCTCTCTCCCTGCTTGTTCACGTTTGCATGGTATCAGAGCGCTAGCATCCTTTTGATCCCCTCCTGCTTCCGTTGCTCCCCATGGCTAACGAGACTGCACCCACCAACGTCGGCGACGAGACTGCTCCGATCATCCCACATCATGCTGCTGCCGCACAAGGACCTCCTCCTCTCGTGGCTGCGACCCTCAGCGTTGCAAGTGTAAAAACGCATGTGCCGGTCACCCTTGACATGAAGAATCCAAACTACACCAAGTGGAGGACTTTCTTCATCGCCTTTCTCGGGAAGTTCAATCTTCTACCTCATGTCCTTGGCCCTGTTCCCTCCGACATCAGCACAGTGACATGGGCGCAGGACGACTTCGCCGTTCTCACCGCCCTTTACTGCTCCATCGTCGGCGACGTCCTCGACATCGTCATGGAACTCGATTAGACGGCACGCGAGCTATGGCTTGCGATCGAAGCCGTCTTCCGCGACAAGGAGACGAGGATCATCTACCTTGAGACCGAGTTCCGGAGCATCAGACAAGGAGAGATGTCGGTGACAGATTAACTATCGCCGTCTCAAGAACCTTGCCGATGCACTGCGAGATCTTGGGGAACCGGTCTCCGATCGAACACGTCCTCAACATGATATGAGGATTCAGCCCTCGCTTCGCCAACCAGACCGAACTCCTTCCGCTGCAAGTGCCTTTTTCGAGTTTTGCAAGGGCTCGGTCATCTCTTGCAGAAATGCGTCATCCCCCCAACGCTCTGGCCGGCGACACCGTACTCATGGCGACTCCCTTGGGATCTGGCGCGCAGGCTTCCTCCTCCAACAACCAGGGCTCTGGATCCACACGAGGGCGAGGCGGTCGCAGCGGACAGAACGGACGTGGTGGCCGAGGGCGCGGTCGCAACGGCGAGACCGATCGGCCCGCTGATCGCTAGGGTGTCGAACGTGTGGCCTCTAGAACCGCTCCACGTGCCACGCCACCAACCGGACCATGGATGCTGTTCAATCCATGGCCGTTGCACCTTGGACAACACCGGCGGTGCCTCAACCGTGGACTGCTGTATGGCGCCCAGCCGGTGGATTGGGCCTCCTTGGTCCACGTCCCGGCTACATGCCGATGCCATAGCACGCCTTTGCAGCAGGGTCTTTAACCGATGGAGCCAGCCAGATCTCATAGGATCAGGCCGGGCTAATCAACGCCATGAACAGCTTGTCCGTACAGACCCCTAACAACGGCGGATGGGTCATGGACTCGGGGCCACATCTCATATGGCTTCAAATGACGGTATCCTCTTCTCCTCTCGCCCCCTTGATTCAGCCACTACAGTCACCGTCGGTAACGGAACTTCCATTCCTGTCTCCCGTGTCGGTCGCACCATTTTACCTTCATCATCTACTCCCTTTGCTATTAATCATGTTCTTATTGTTCCTTTGCTAATTAAAAATCTCATCTTAGTTCGCAAATTTACTCATGATAATAATTGTTCCATCGAGTTTGACTCGTTTGGTTTCTCTGTGAAGGATCAACGTTCGGGGACCGTGATACTTCGCTCCAATAGTGCCGGGGATCTATACATTGTCCCTGTCGCTACTCGTCCACACCTGCTTCTCTCGGCCACCACTACTTTCCTAGATGTTTGGCATCGTCGTCTTGGACACCCTAGGCGAGACATTCTTCACCACCTTCACAAAACTTTACCCATTACCTCTTGTTATTCAGATTCTAGTTCCTGTCATGCATGTCGCCTAGGCAAACATGTTAAGTTACCTTTTGGTCGTTCTACTAGTATTACCACTGCTCCCTTTCAATTACTTCACTGTGATTTGTGGACCTCCCTGACTCTTAATAATTCGGGTTTTCGATATTATCTCGTCATCGTTGATGATTTTTCTCGGTACTATTGGACATTCCCCTTAAAACAAAAATCGGATGTTTTCAGTACATTCTTAATGTTCATTTCCTATGCCCACACTTGTCCAACTTCCTCTTAAATGCTTCCAAACCGACAATGGCCGAGAATTTCTCAACACTGCCATTCTTACCTGTAGAATAACAGAGATTGTAGAATAACAGAGTATTGAATGGAAAACACCACACACCCAAC
>KE373139.1:0-10464 GCA_000418225.1 Zizania latifolia | reverse complement strand
AAATTATTGGAAGAGTACAAGGAGGTCTTTAAGGAACCTCAGGGCCTTCCTCCTACCAGACATTGTGATCATGGTATACCCTTATTGCCAGGAGCTAAACCAGTCACTGTCAGGCCTTATAGGTACAATCCTGCCCAAAAGGATGAGATAGAAAGGCAAGTGAAGGAGATGCTGCAAGCTGGTATCATTCAAAACAGTACTAGTTCTTTTTCTTCTCCAGCTCTGCTAGTGAAGAAAAAGGATGGATCCTGGAGATTGGTGGTGGACTACAGACAATTGAACTCTATTACAGTAAAGAGTAAATACCCTATGCCAGTAATTGATGAGCTATTGGATGAATTGCAAGGATCCAAAATATTTTCTAAACTTGATCTTAGGTCTGGGTACCACCAAATCAGAATGGTGGCAGGCGATGAATACAAAACAGCCTTCCAAACACACATTGGGCATTATGAGTACAAAGTCATGTCATTTGGGCTTACTGGTGCACTTGTGTTCTTTAATGATATACTAGTTTACAGTCCAGACCTGAATTCACATTTAAAACACTTGAGGATGGTATTGGAATTACTCAAGAATTCATATTGGAAGGTTAAATTCAGCAAGTATTCATTTGGTCAAGCTAGTTTGGCTTATCTGGGTCATATAATTGGTGCTCATGGGGTTTCAACTGATCCTGCCAAAATTCAAGCTGTGGTAAATTGGCCTAGGACAACCACACTTAAGAAGCTTGGAGGATTTTTGGGGCTAGCTGGTTACTATAGGAAGTTTGTAAGGGGTTTTGGTGAATTGAGTAAGCCTTTAACCAGCTTGTTGAAGAAAGATAGTGGATTGCAATGGTCTCCTGAAGCTGAGAATGCCTTTGTTAACCTTAAGCAAGCATTGGTCTCAACACCCGTCCTGGCCCTTCCAGATTTCACCAAGTAGTTTGCTATTGAAACGGATGCTAGTGAATCTGGTATGGGAGCAGTTTTATCTCAAGATGGTCACCCTATTGCCTATATTAGTAAAGCACTTGGTCCCAGAACCAAGGGTTTATCAACTTATGAAAAGGAGTGTTTGGCAATTTTGATGCCGATTGATCATTGGCGATCTTATCTACAGTATGGGGAGTTTCTCATCTTTACTGATCACCAGAGCCTTACCCATTTATCTGATCAAAGATTATCTACTCCACTACAGCATAAGGCTTTCACCAAGTTGCTTGGGCTGCAATACAAGTCGTGCTATAAGAAGGGGGTGAGTAATGCTGCAGCTGATGCACTTTCCAGATTAAATTCTGAACACCAGTCCGTTCTTTGTGTTGTCTCCTGTTGTCAGCCCGAATGGTTACTAGAAGTGGTACAGGGTTACCAAGAAGATGATCACACTAAGCAAATAATTGCTGAACTCGTGATTGACCCAAAGGCTCGATCATATTTCATACTGAAAGATGGGCTTCTCAGGTTTAAGGGAAGAATCTGGATAGGGCATAATCTGCAATTGCAAAAGAAGCTTATATTTGCACTTCATGACAGTCCTGTTGGGGGACATTCAGGTTTCCCTGTTACTTACCAATGGGTGAGGAAGCTGTTTGCGTGGAAGGGAATGAAAAGTTCCATACATGAACAAATCAAACAATGTTCAGTGTGTTTGCAAGCCAAGCCAGACAGGGCAAAATATCCAGGGCTGTTGCAACCATTGACAATACCTGAAGGTGCATGGCAGTTAATCACCATGGATTTTATTGAGGGATTACCTTCTTCAAATAGCTATAATTGCATATTTGTTGTGGTGGACAAGTTTTCTAAATATGCTCACTTCATGCCTCTGAAACATCCATTCACTGTGAGAGATGTGGTCAAAGTATACATGAGTAATGTGTACAAGTTACATGAAATGCCAATGGCTATCATATCTGACCGGGACAGAATCTTCACCAGCTTGTTTTGGCAACAGTTATTTGAGTAGTCAGGCACGACATTGCAATTGAGCTCTGCCTACCATCCACAAATGGATGGCCAGACTGAACGAGTGAACCAATGTCTTGAGATTTATCTCCGTTGCTTTACACATGCTTGCCCCTTTAAGTGGATAAAATGGCTGCACTTGGCTGAGTATTGGTACAATACTTCTCCCCATTCATCACTGCTGAAAACTCCATTCGAAGTCTTGTATGGTCACCCCCCTAGGCAACTTGGAATTTCTTCAGAATCTTGTACTGTGCCTGACTTGGTAGAATGGCTTGAAAACAGAAAATTGATGAATCAGTTACTGAAGCAACAATTGCACAGAGCACAACATCAAATGAAAAGGCAAGCTGACAAAAAACGTAGTTTCAGGAGTTCCAAGTTGGAGATCAGGTGTTTGTGAAACTCCAGCCATACGTGCAGACTTCAGTGGTGAAAAGAGCTAACCACAAGCTTGCCTTCAAGTACTTTGGGCCGTTCATAGTTGAATCACGCATCGGTAATGTGGCTTACAAATTAAAGTTACCTGAGAACAGTTCCATTCACCCTGTTTTTCATGTGTCCCAGCTCAAGGCGGCGTATGGGTGTCCTTCCAGTTCGATACCAACTGATGAGACTCAGCCTGCTCGTCTACTGGATTTTCGCTCTGTGATCACAGGTAATTCTCAGAAGGATCAGGTGCTTGTTCAATGGACGAATGGCCGTGTAGAAGATGCAACGTGGGAATTTTTGGATGAGATACAGGAAAAGTTTCCAGCTTCTTTGGCTTGGGAACAAGCCAAAACTCAAGGAAGGGGATGTTAAGAGCTGCAAGCTGCCATTGCCGGATGAGGAGCAGTGCATAGAGTGGCCGGAGGATGCGTGTGAGCCCAGGTGCAAGAAGGCTAATGTTAGGCTTAGTGGGCTAGAATGGGTCGTGTAATGACTAGTTGCTGTAAGCATACGTGCGTATGAGTATAAAAACCATCAAACTCGCTATAATAAGGGGAACAGAAGAGAAAAGGAAGAACAATGTTGGCGGCGGCTCGGCAGAAGGTTCGATTCTACTCGAGAATCATCTATTAGAGTAAGCGTTCTCTAACAGTGCCGTCCCATCGAGCACTGTACTCTGCACGGCTGCACCACGATATCACTAGTGCCGATGGCGGCAGCTGCGCCCCGCCCGCGTGATTTCAGCTTGACGTAGTGCTTGCGTCACCTGTTCTTTGTTAATATTACCTGATATAACCATATGTTTTTTCTTCTACAAACCTCAGATGATGCGCATGAGGCCTTGACAATTTGACATCTCAAGCTTGACCCTTGTGCCTTATCAAAAAAAAAAAAAGCTTGACCCTTGTGATCTCCGAACAGGCAAGCACGTACACATCATGGTATATTAGTACCAGGGCTGCCTTGTGAGCGAGCATGCATGCCTGTAAAGAGCAGTCCGCTGTCTGCCAAGATCGATCATTCACATCTCAGGCGCTGCAAAAATGGAAATCAGTGCACAGTACGTGCCAATGATGAACGATCGATATGATGCCGACAAATTATGCTGCCAAAAAAAATCACCGCGCATTACAGCTGCAGCGAGCAAGCAGTACGGTCGGCGCCGGCGACGAGCGGCCGGCAGAGCCCCAGGTGGCTCCCCACGTCTGGCGCTCCATCTCGGTCGAAGCAGTCAAGCAGATGTGGCCCAGGCGCGCGACGGTAACTTTTCCGAGGGAAAGCAAGAAGCGGTTGGCATGTGTCAAACGATGCAATCATGCGACAACGAACTCGGATCTAGCTAGCTCGTAGATCGATCGACCGTGGACCTGCCTGCCCGGATGCTGCGCCCACGCAAGCTTTTTCTTCTACTTGTTCTCTCTATGTCTGATTAGGTCGGAGAGAGAGAAAGAGATGAACAGACAGAACAGTCGGGGTCAGTCAGTGCGAGGGAATAAAGAAGCCAGCTTTGGGTGAAAGATAGAATACATGTTTTGAATGGAAGCATGCGCTGTTGCGGTTGGCTGCGGCCGGCCGGCCGGCCATCCCTGCGTGCGCCCAAAGTTGCTTGCCGTCTTCCATGGGGCGGTGGGCGGTGGCCCGGCCGGCCGGCTGCCTGCCTGCCTGGTGCCTGCCTGCACCATGCACGCATGCCATAAGCTGCGTATCAAATCCTGCAGAATTGCATGCAGAAATCGGAACGCATGTTGGAACATGTGCCCAGATGCCCTACAGTACTATTTCCGCTCACAGATGCACAGTAGTACGAGAGATGAATGAACATGTGCTATATATACATTTCTCAAGATGAATAATGTACAGCACAGTCGAAGGCCTGATCTGGCTACTGTGGTCGACGGATGTGACAGTGACACCCCCCAATATAACGCGAGTGACCTAGTTTGGTAACCGATCGAATAATCAACATCACAAGCGGGAGAGCTGTCTCGCTTGCGCCGTCGCGGCGTGACGACGTGACATGAGATCGATGGGATCGCCATCGATCGGGAGGCGACACTACCCGCATGCGTGTATGACCCACCATAGATATCTATGCTCGCTTGGCCTTTCGCCATGCATGATGCATCCACCCTTTCGTTTTTGTGGCTTTGAACCCCATATAAGCACGCCCGCAGCGGAGTGGGTTCAGGTGGATCTGCTGCCGCCCGGCCCGCCTGCCCTGTCCCGCTCGGTTTTAAGAGCATCTATTAGATAAATATATTAATAAACTTATTTTTTTAAAAAAATACTACAATATATAGCACTAAAGATAAGATCCTTATTAACATAAAAAAATGGACATACTCTATCTAATGAGTAACTACCAAACTAAAAAATAGTATTATTTAATTTATAAAACTAGTATTCATACATAGAATCAATGTCTTATCTTAGTTTGCTTAGTACTACTCTCCCAATATATAGAACTAGTACCAAAACAAAAAGATTCTCTTAGCACTACCTCTTGTTTCAATATTGTGGATGCTCTAAGTATATTATCCCCTGGCCTCTTCTTGCTTGCACGCGTCTCCATCGATCTCCATGGCCTCCTTTTCCTCCACTGTCATTTCTTCTTCTCTGCTTGTCGAGGGTGAGCGTTTTGATATGTTTTTTCCAATCTATTCTCGATTAAAAAGCTAAAACTGAATCAAATAAGTAGAATGGAATTAGTTTCTTCAACAATAATAGTTGTTTTGTTGGTATAAAGTGAAAGCTAACTATTCATAGAATCATTGTTTAGTTAGCATAAGATTATTATATTCAATATTAATTGATATATAAAATTATTGGTTCTTAATCGCTGTACCATAAATTCACAACTATTTTAACTAAATAATTTCAAAAATTTTTAAAGCCAGGTTTACAACGGGCCTTTTCTTTCACACAGCTTCCCAAAAATTTTAAAGCTCATAACGTACAACAATTTTTTCTAATTCAGTAAATTTTGCAGCCTTCTGGTGGCCTCCATGGCTCTCTGCCTGCTGCAGCAGCTGCAGCCTGCAGGCGCCAATCCCCTGTGGCCGCGTGACCGCGATGCCGCACGAAGGAAGGTTCACCTCGCCACGTCACGAGGGCGAAGCGTACGACGAGACCGAGACGAACGCGGCTGAGTTGGCCCAGAAACGCCATGGATCGCGTGGGCCGCGCTGCCAATCAATCCGTGTCAGCTATTTGTTTGGGCCGAAAGTTCGCGTCCTGTTTGAGTAGTCGATTGGTTTTGGATTACTCGCGGAGGCGGAGGCGGAGGCGGAGGCGGAAGTTACGCTCCCCCGGGACGCGGCTGCGACTCGTGCTGCCGTCGCGCCGCTGCCTCCTGTGTGCGTGTGCGTGTGCGTCGGTCGGCATCGGCCTATCGGCTTCCTCCTCGTCGATTCCCATTCCTTCCTTCCGTCCCTCTCTCCCTCCCCCAATCGCGGATTCCCTCGAAAGAGATCCGGCGACCGAGGAGGACCACGGCGCGGCGGCGAAGGGGATGGGGATGTGGGACGCGCTCCTCAACTGGCTCCGAAGGTTCGACGCCGCCTCGCTTTATCCCTCTCTTTTACCTATCCTTTTGTTCGCTTATCGTATCGTATCCCTCTTTTCTGTGGAGGGTGGAGACCCATCCACCCAGCACCTCCTGTTGGGATGGGAACGTCTATGTGTCTCGGATTGAGCGAGAGGACGGGTTCTCTGAGGATAGGTTTCTTCGATCGTTCTCCCCTGTGCTGTGCAGCGGCGGGATGATGCGGTTGGGTTGTGAAATGCAGTGGCTTGTGTCTTGTGTGCAGTTAGATCCAGAGATAGGTAGAACTCATTACTCATCAATGCGCTCGATCTTAGTTTGGTTTCGTATACTGACCTCGGTAGATTTGATGTGGTAAGGATCTGTGAAGCTTGAAAGCACATTAGTATAGCCCGTGGAAATTCCGCAATTCTCTGCAACCTTACCTGACTCTATGGAGAATGGAGATTTCCTACCTTCCTTTGTAATAAGAAATGTTTGAAAGAAGTTTAGGTTCCATGTGTTGAGAATCTAATATTTTATACAGGGCTCCAACAGTTTGTATCCATGTCCTGTAAAATTCTGTAATTTAGGCATTTTAGGGTGAGCTGCAATTTTCGTTTTTAAGATTTGATCCTGATTTTCTGAAAGTCTTTCCTGCTTCTCTGGAAGTGGGTTGTTGAACTCCTGTAGTAAGTAAGCTTTCAGCCTGCCACCTAGTCTGCAATTTGTATTAATGATTTTGCTTTAGCTTCCCATAGGTTTTGCTACTTGGACAAGTAGGCGCTGTTTCAGCGAAACCAGGGTGGTTTTCGTATGAGGGTGTAAAGTGTTTCCAAAGTTTGAGGTTGTAACATGTCATGTCCAATTTTGTAGTTTAGGACTGATTTTCATACTAACGTGAAAGTTCAAGGTTGTAAAGGAGTTCTTCACACTTCAAAGCTCTAGCACACGGAACATTGAATAGAGTGATGGGAATCAGCGATTACGCTGGTCACTTGGAAAACCTTCGGTGAACAAAACACGTGCCTAGCAGATAAGACAAAGAGGAGGCCAGGACATAGATCCTGGCTGTTGCGAAGCACTTAGTTTATTTAATGGAGCTAACTTAAGTGAACCATGTTTCCTCTTATTGTATTTGCATCTGAATCTATGTTATTTTCTTTAATTTTTTCTCTAATTGATCATGAGTTCACAACACTAGGTGCAACCTTAATATTGAGTTAACTTCCCAAGTAAAATAATACAACATGTGCCAATTTTAACTGCTATGCAACGTTTTGTTTCCTTGAAAGCAGCATAACCAGTCAAAATTTTACTCACGACAATCATGTTCTCCACCAGCTTGTTTTTCAAGCAGGAGATGGAGCTCTCCCTTGTTGGCCTGCAGAACGCTGGCAAGACATCCCTAGTTAATGTGGTTGCTGTATGTATCATGTAACACAATCATTATTTATCTTATCATTTCATTGTTATACCTTGTGGTTTTAATTTATCACTGGTATGCTTCTCAGACAGGTGGCTACAGCGAAGACATGATTCCTACTGTAAGTGCTTCTTACTTCTTACTATGTAAACAATATTATTACCTAATTTACCTGACTTATAATTGTCATATGCTGAAACCAGGTTGGATTTAATATGCGAAAAGTCACAAAGGGGAATGTCACAATTAAACTTTGGGATCTTGGAGGGCAACGGAGATTCAGGACCATGTGGGAACGCTATTGCCGTGGAGTTTCTGCAATCCTGTAATTTCCTGCAAACCTGAGAATCTTCTGTTATGCACTCTATTTGAATTCTCATGATGATTAAATTGTCGAAAGACATAATAAATGACATCTATATGGAAGAACCTGTTGCTGGCTTGTTTCCCATTTCAGAAAGATTATCTTATGACAACAGTGATAATACATGGGTATTCATGTATCTTCAAGCCTAGGAGATGCTGGTGTCTGTATAATATTGGTTCTATACATGCAGATCCATGCCCAAGGAGCTTAGTTACACTAAAGAGTATATTCTCTGCTCCCTATCCATTTTCTTTCACAGGGAAAAGAGTTCAAGAGGTACTGATACCTCTTAGTGTTTTTTTATATCTCTTGATAGAATGTATTGAGAGGTAGTGGGGGTTCCTCCTATAGTGTTTATCTTTGATAATTCTTGGTAGCTACCAAGGACCATAATATAACTCTAGGGAAAAGGTAGAGATTTCAAACATAACAATGGTTTTATTGATTTCTGTATTTCGTGACTTCTCTTTGAAGTTATTAATGTGTGGCTAATCAACAATACTGGCTGCATGATGCTTGTTTCCTTTTTCTTTTTAGTTCTCCAACTTAACTGCTCATGGTGGAATCATCATAAAGAATTAACTTTAACATTTAATTGCAGATATGTGGTGGATGCTGCTGACCGGGATAGCATTCCAATAGCGAAAAGTGAATTGCATGATCTGCTGACAAAACAATCTTTATCTGGGATTCCTTTACTTGTCCTTGGCAACAAAATTGACAGGTCGGAAGCTGTTTCAAAGGCAGCATTGATTGACCAACTGTGAGTTTATTGGCTTATCGTATGACTTCCTGCCTTGCTAATTACTGTATGACGTTTCAACTGAAGTGGTCCTTCTCATGTATTTCAGAGGCCTGGAATTTATAAAGGACCGAGAAGTTAGCTGCTACATGATCTCTTGCAAGGACTCTGTAAACATCGATGTTGTCATTGATTGGCTTATCAATCACTCCAGAACAGCAAAGTAGGGTAGTTGTGTGTTTTCATCACGTGATGTATGCGGAGAAGAATTCAGTTTTATGTCTCCAGTTTCATGGTCCAGGAAGAACATCCTTGTAATCTATTGCTTCTCTTTGGTGTCACTGTCCAACAGTATGATGTCTAATACTTGAGGATCAAAGTCTAGTATTTCATGTAAATTCATTGACTCTTCGATTATTCTTTATTGTGGAGGTGCTGCGTTGTCTTTAATTATTTCCAAGCACTATAGTTGTGTATATCATAGTTAGGTGCTTGGAAGAGTAACAATACATCTCCCGAGCAAAATGCCGTTTTAACTTGTCAATTCCAGCATTTATTGCTAGCCAAATCCTGCTTGAAGTAACCTGGAGCATCAGTTTAAAAAAATGTGATGAAGTAAGTTAGTGGTTGTCGTCATTGAACCTCAAAACTAGGTTAAACGACACCGCAACCTGTTTAGTTAACCCAGCTCTTTAGCTCTTTACATCTATGGAAACTTTCAGAGCGGCCACTCAAGATTGCACCCCTGCACCAAAATGATTCTCTCCACAGAAGGCTAAACAAAACAGTATTTATTCCGGGAACAAAACAGGATGAAAAATCCTCAGTTATATTGAGAATTGTGCGATCTGATTACAAAACTACTTGATATTAATGGAGAAAAATGAGAAGATTGTCTTATGGCACTCTCAACCTTTTGGATAGTTTACGTAGCATTAAATATAATGTTATATAAGCATTTTACTTAGATAGCATAAGAGTTAATAAAGAAAAAGATGAAAATGTTTTTTTTATCTAGAAACCAAGTCGGCATATATATCAACGCGTCAAGAAACCACTCCTACATCGTTGGAAATCTAGAATATTTTTCATAGCATTAAATATAATATCGTGTAAGCATTTTTTTATGATACATGTATAAAGTTATTAATTTTTTCTACATATTTTATGGTGCATGTATAAAGTTATTAATTGAAACTATTACGAAAACTATGCACTGAGATGGTTAAATCTAAAACACGTGCTCTCTTTTTTAAAACTATCATAATTTGTATGGGTCGGAAATGCCCAGCGATAAGGAGGACGTGTACCTTCCCATCCAGCTGTAAATGAAAAATATTCTTCCCACGGCGTCGGAAGGGAAGCCGCAGCAGCTGGACTGTCCGGACTCACGGCGTGCGGCCGCGCCGGTGAAGTAGGGCCAGCAAAAACTAAAAAGCGAGGGATTTACCCGCTTTACCCATACGTATTAGCTATGATTTCCGGTCCCTAAATTTTTAAACTCACGTTCACATTTTAAATATTTGTCAAAATCGATTAAATTTTGATGGGACGATTTTTACCTAAAAGAGCTACTTGGTACAACTTGTGAAGTATTTATACATGTGAGGTCCATATGGATATGTTATCCATGCCTATTGAAATATATAAAATTGGGTATAGATATGGGTAAATCGAAATGGCGAGTTAGCTGGATCAACCCCCTATTTTGGACGCAATTAACACGAGATCGACTACTAATCGCGTAATCGAGCGAAGCACGCGCTGCGCTGGGGCTCCGCTCGATAGGCCACACTGGCCGCGTCTACGTGGGCTTCTCGTGGCGTCCCATTCTACGAGATAGAAGCGTAGCGCGATACAGCCAGGATGGGCCGGATGTACGGGAGAAACCCATGTGAGTTTCTTTTAGGCTTTTTATGCGTTAGACTAGCCTTGGAATCCACTCTAGCGTATACACATTTTTTAGTCAAGTTCGTTACTCATTTGTTATTTTTTTATTGTGGGTGTAAATTGCTATCCGACGAG
>KE373138.1:222854-234898 GCA_000418225.1 Zizania latifolia | reverse complement strand
TTGTAGACTTTGCCGAAACCTCCTTTTCCAAGCATGTTATAATTGGAGAAATTGTTTGTTGCAGCTACAATTTCTTCAAAGCCAACAAATGGAAAGTCCACATTTTCATCCCCAGGTTCATTTGAAGCATTCAAGTATTGTACCATAAGTCTGTTCTGGATTTCCTTCCTTTGTCGTTTGCCTAACAGGAACACTATTATATCAACATTGTTTTTCTAAAAAACTCAGATAGATTGCACTATGAGAAGTGAAGTAAATCTTGTTGTACCCCTTGACTTGCATATCCGTACAAGGCATATGCTTTGTGAGAATCAGCATACTAGCCACAACGGGAAGGACAATCTTCATTACATTAGTCCCCTTCTTGACACCTACAGAAATATAGTACATAAAGAAAATATTGCTTTGAAGTTGACAAAAATGAAATCCAATAATGCACTAGGCTATCTTCTTCAGATTCCTTTTGATTCCATGTGTAGGTTATCTAACAGTTGCAGTGTCACTGCAGGTGGGAAAGGTAGACATACCAGGAACGTCGGCCAACCGGAGCTACAAGTTCTGACCACTTCTGACCTTCCCCGTGTCGACAAGCTCCCCTGTCCAAAGTAAACATTTCGACTGATTGCCCATGGTGCTGTCTCCTGTCAAGTTGGCGTACGTATAGGCTGTGCACGAGCAGTTGCGGCTGCACTCGGCGGCGCACTCGTCAAAGCTTTTGTTCCTGATATGCAAGAACTTGTCAGGGACCCTCATCCCAGGTAAGTTCACGAAATGGTTCCCATCTCCGCATATCAACTCTTGCTTTCTTCGGCATCCTCTAGAAGAGCTGGAGCCGTCAGGCTCGAACCCATCGAGACACTGGCACATCGGAGTGACCGATGTTAAGTCGCAGTAGCCGAATGGACCACACGAGGCGTAGCGAGCGCAGTCGCCGGTGGATTCTGGGTTTCGAGGGTAGACTGTCCACGACGACAACTCACTGTTCCAATGTCGGATCCAGACGATGCCCATATAGTCAAGAGTGGCTCGCGCGTATGGTGAGCCATCAGAGGTTGTGAACAAAACGGAGAACTCATCCTCTGTGATCACGGCTGTTTGGAACATGATAGAGGTAGTGTTGCTCCCATATGATCTTCCGGTCACCCACACGCTATCAAGCACAATGATCCGGCGGTACTTCGTGGTTCCGTTCCAGATGATGATCTGAAAGTTTGAGTTGGGGTCGCCGCTGAGGGAGAATTCTCCGGTGGATGGGTCGTTCGGGCCCTTCCAAGCGACGAGCCGCTCGGCGACTTGAGCCTTGTAGGTCACCAGAAACTTCATGTTGAGCAGAATGGTGTCAGTTGGGTGATCAAAGCTTTGCCATATGGTCGTATCGTTTGGCAGACGGAGCTCCAAGTTCCCAGAGTCGAGCAGCACTGCGTAAGCTCCGTCGCCTCCGGTGATTGTACTCTTGGTCGCCGTCGCCGTCGCCGTCCAAAGAGTGCGGCCTTTGGAATCTGACAAGACAAGGTCAGAAGTGTTGTTGATGGCGAGCATCGCCGATGAAGGCGTGGTGATCGGGTCGTCGCGGTTGGCGACCCAAACGTAGGTGCGCTCGGGGATTTGGTTGTACCATATGCCGAGGAATAAGCTCTGGTTGGAGGTGGCCGGTGAGAAGAAGCCGAGCGCAAAGACCCCGCCCTTGGAGATGAGCACGCCGCCGGGGTGGATCAGCCGCTCTGCTTGTGTCAGACGGTCGTCGCATTCGCAGAAAGAGATGAGCAGCAAGTAGATGAAAAGGAGGAGGCAGGCCATGGCTATTCGGCATGAAAACTGATGCTTACAAGATTGTCCTGTGTCTTTAGCGCAGTTGGACCGAAGGAATCACCGTATGGCCGAGACATTTCTGCCCGTCGACGTCGAGTTTGCTGGGCTTCACCGCCACAGCGTCAATGGGTCATTGTCTGATTGTCTGAATACTACATTACTACATGAGACCGAGCAAACCGCCGCCCTCTTGACTCGTTTTCTTCCCCCGCTCAGGTCGTCGCTGGAGAGGGATTGGGCCCTCGAGAACACACAGAAATTGGACCGCCGCCATCGGTGTCGGTTCAATCTGAGCCGTCAAAAAGATCAGCTGAAATCGACGGTCCAAAATAAACTTGGCCAGTTGTTAGCGTAGAAGTGTGGCTCCCGCGCGTGGGCCCACGAGAATTAGCAGGGTTTAGGCCGGTACCACTGCTGGCGAACCAATCTGGGCCGCAACAGTTGGTCGCGATCCAATACAAGAAAATCACAAGGAGTATGTAGCAGCAGGAAATGCAATCCATTGCTTCAAATTAGAAATAATAAATCAATATAAGAAAATCAGAGGGAGTATGTAGCAGCAGGAAATGTAATCCATTGCAAAGTGGCATGAATTTGTAATCTGTTGCATAGCAGCAGGAAGTACCGATTTTTTTAGAAAGAAACGAGAGAGAGATACAGGGGAAGAGAGGGGGGACAGGGAAGTAGAGCCAAGACTAAGAGAGAGAGGAAGAACTAGGAAATTGACTAAGATGTGGAAGCAGGTCCAGCGAAAGCAAGGCGAAGGCTGTCGACCTCCAAAGCTGCGAAATCCGCCATTTCATTGGTGGAGTTGATTGAGTCTCCGAAGATCCTGTGGTTCCGTTCTTTTCAGACGCTCCACCACGTGTGGATCAAGAGCCCATTGAAGAGTTTCCTGCTGTGTTTGGGAATTGATTTCCCCGCAAGGAGCCACCATTCTTGAGCACAATTGGAAGAGGACAGCAGGGCGGTACCCACAATGTTGAAGCGGCGCAAGATGAGCTTCCAGACTTGATTTGTGAAGGGGCAAGAACAAGCTATATGTGAAGGAGTCTAATCTGCAGCTAGACAGAGGGGGCAAGTTGGATTTCATGCCCAGCCCCGTTTGAGAAGGTTATCGGTGGTTAATTTTTTTTGCTTTAGAAGTGTCCAAACAAAAAAATTACATTTTGGTTCTGCAGTTGCTTTCTAAATATCAGTATTGATGGCCGATTTAGATGAGCCCAGGAACTGCGCACGGTAAGCAGATCTTGACGAGTAATTGCCGTCAGTCATCCATTTCCAGAAGATGTCATCTGATATGGTCGGCTGAAGGTTTGCTTGGCTGATTAAAATCACGACAAGTAGGAACTGTTGAATTTCGGAATTAGTAGCCAGTCTCCTGACCCCAAGAGTCCAGGAGTTTAGATGTAGGGCCTCGTGAACAGATTGGGATTTCTTGGTGCAAATTGCAAAGAGCTGCGGGGCAACTAGCTTCAGGGGGATCGACGAGATCCAATTGTCATGCCAGAAACTTAAGTCCATACCATTGCCGAGAGAGATCGTTGTGGAGTATTGAAAGAGATCTAAATCCTATTGATTGCATGGGAGCTGAAGGTCTCTCCAAGGTCGATTTCTATCTTTTTGAGAATACCAAAGCCACCACAATCTAAGAGCTCGGCTCAATTTAGAGAGGTCTAGGATACCTAAGCCTCCATAATCTTTTGGCCGGCAAGTGTTTCCCCACTGAACAAGGGAAAGGCTGCAAGAGGGTTGATCAGGATTGTGCTTCTGCCACAAGAAATGACGCCTGATCTTGTATATGCCTTTTATTAGCCATTTGTTCTCTTGAAGCACCGTGAGGTGGAAAATTGGGACTGCTGAGAGGACTGGTTTGATGAGGGTTTCTCTTCCCGCCTTAGATATCAACTTAGTTTTCTAGTTTGCAAGTTTGGACGCCACTTTATCAATGAGAGGTTGGATGTCAATTTTCCTAAGCTTAGAAGTGTGGAGTGGCAGCCCAAGGTATCTGCAGGGGAAGGCTGCTACCTTTGCGGGAAAACACTGAAGAATGTCTTGAATATCTCCTTCATCTAGACCAATCGGTAAGAGTTCAGATTTGTTAAGGTTTACGTGGAGTCCTGAGGCCCTTCCGAAGATATCTAAGATGGACTTGATGCAGGAGAACTGAGAACGACAGTTTCGCAAAAACAGTCCAACATCGTCGGCATAGAAAGAGGCACGGCGTTTTAAGTTGGGGCCATCCAGGGGGAGAGAAGATTATGTTCTTCAGCAAGGGTGATCATTCTTTGGAATGGATCAAGAGCCAGTACAAACAGCAACGGGGAAAGGGGATTGCCTTAGCGAACACCTTGCCCATGTTGAAAAGGATTACCCGGGATCCCATTTAGAATGACAGCTGAGGAAGAGCTTGAAAGGATTTGTGCAGTCTAGGAAATCCACCTATGGCCGAAGCCTCTGTGTCGAAGTAGGTCGATGAGATATGGCCAATTCACAGAATAAAAAGCTTTTGAAATGTCTAGCTTGATGAACCAAGCAAGGATATTTTTCCTTTTCAGGGATTTGATAGTTCCTTGCACAAAAAAAATTGTCACGACCTGTCCCGAAACGGGAATACCATCGAAACGGGACGAGCCAGGACTTATCAAAGAAGAACGAAAAGTCATGAATGACTTCGTTCCATTCGGCGGTAGTACATTGCAGAAATGATTATTACAACAATTAACTATTACAAAAGCTGCTAAAGAGGCATACCTCATAGCAATAATCATTGCAAAAGCCCAGCGGAAGCATTACAACACTCAAGCATGAACTACTATCTAAACTCCACTTGGAAACTAGGCCCAAAACCCTAATCTTCCATTTCTTCATCGGCAACATCTTCACCTTCGTCTTCATAGCTCTCATCATCGTCGGAGAGATCAGCAACTCTAGGGGGTGTAAAAACAAGGTTGAGTACTCGAAAGTACTCAACAAGTCTTGAAAGAAAATATAGATGACGGATACAAAGAGCGGCAATGGTTCTCAAGGAAATACAGTTTAAAACTTCTAAGTGTTTATACCCACAAATAGAGGTCCCAACCTCTAACCGCTCTCACAAATAGTATAATATATATCAATAACTAAATCATTTCCCATATTTTCATCATTCCGGGATTGCTTTGCAACAAATCCTAACATCTTTTTCATCAATTCAACTTATCACAAAACCTCATCTCATCTCATCACATCTTATCACATCTCATCTCTTATACCATTCTTTGGTACTAACTTGCCCATCCATCGGAAAATTGTTCCCATTATTATCATAATCTCAACCTAAGTTTAATTTTATCGCTCAACTAGTTTTAACTCCTCACATCTCTCCCTATGAAGTCTTTCGACTTCCTGTTCCACACAAGAACGTTGCCAACCACAAAGGCTAGCCGTACACCCTGAGGGTATACTCTGGTAACGTCCCAATCCACCCAATAGTAGTTGAAAAAATAAGTGGAAAAACTACGCAAGGGAAATCATCAAGACACGCGCCCATATCCGTGGGCATGGCTGTTCAAATAGGTTTTACTTCAGCTGAAGGCGTACACTTTACCCTTGCGACTCGAACTTACTCCTCTACCCGCGTAGTAGAGGAGGTTCGCGACAAGGCTTTTCTAAAGCCAACCTAGGATCCCCCACTGCCACCTACACAGGTCCTCGACCAAAGATCGAGAAGTCGCGCTTCCTTCTTTTTCTCTGAAATCTCGAGGGTGATCCACTACTAACTCCTCAAACACAACTACTGGCCTCAGCCACAAATCTCATGCCCGTTAGGGACTTTGCAAGTAAAACCTCGAGCCACCCTAGTGATTCCATATCCATCGGCAGTCGAGCTATCCTAAGCCTACTAAGTACTAGTTTAGGGGCACCTCTCACGTACCCGCAAGGTTGCACAATGGTGTGCTCATGTATTCCCCAAGGAATCGGTCCTTATACGTTGAGTACAATCGCGCCCTAAAACGACAACCACACTTAACAATTTTGCAACACAAATAATTTCATTTCAACACAACACATTTGCAAAATCAACACCATCACCCGATCTACATCTAGTCGTCATGTTTTAGTATGAGTGTGTAAGTGTGTGTAGTGCATCCAGATTATAAGGAATGTACTAAAAGCAATTAAAAGAATACAGTAAAATCATGGAGGTAATAGTAAATCTTAAATCGACAAGGTATTACATAATACTCAACAACAAAGAGGCTAAGTTGCAAAGTTTAGGTTTTAGTTGTCATAATTGCTCAAGCAATAGACTATTAGTGTACGTGAGTGCGCAACCTAATCATGCAAATATAAGTGGAGTCTGATTGAAGGAAAATTTAGATTTTTGAATATGGAGTTTTAAGCAAGAAAGAATAGGAATCTATAGATTAGAATTCGCAATTTTAGAATTAGAGTATTTAGGATGGTGAATAGTGTTTTCGGTAATAAGCTTTAAAGTGAAATCCAATTTGGAGATTGAAAAATCCTAGTTCAAGACTTGTTTTGAGTTTGAATACTCTAAGCTAAGGTTTCTATTGGGCATTTGTATCCGGAAGGGCATAACGTTTTGATTGCGGAATGGTATTTTTGGATTTGCAATAGTAATTACTTTTTGTTTCAAAGAACAATTTATTTTGGCACTAAGATTCAAATCAAATTTTCAAAAATTCAAACTTAGTCTCAGTTTCAAATATATTTTTAAACTTATTCGAGAAAATGGATTTTACAAAAATTATCAAGTAAGGCTCTGCTCTTGATAAAGGCACTTTAATTGTTATCAATTAGTGTTGACATGAGCGGTGCTAGTCTATTGGCCATAAGCTTGGTTACTAATTTGCCAAAATTGTGCATTAAACTTATTGGACGATAGTTGTGGGGTAGGGAGAGGTCTCCTTTTTTTGGAATTAGGGTGATGTGAGCAGAATTCATCTGACAGAAGTACCAGGACCCTACTGAGAAAAAGTGCTGGATTGCCGCGCAGAGATCAAATTTTATTGTTTCCCAGCAAGATTTGTAAAAGCTACCAATGAAACCGTCGGGGCCAGGTGCCTTGTCTGAAGGGAGTTTCAAAACTACCTTGTGAATTTCGTCGGCTGAAAAGCCGTGCTCTAGAATCTCGAGGTTGATTTGGTTAGCATATAAATTGTCCCATTGAAGTTTGCAGGTGCGGGGAGTTGGGTTACCAAGTGAGTTCACGAAGAAATTTTTAAGAATGTCCGCCTTCGCTGCAGGGAGGGGATGAAGTTCTTTGAACGTCTAGAATTCATTTTCATTTGAAAATAAGCCGAGTTGGCGTCGCCATTCCGCAACCAGGTTAAGCGAGCCCTCTGCTTCATCTTAGTTTTCTAGATGGCAGATATGCCTAGGATGGTCTTGCGAAGGTTGAGGTGGAGTTCAATCTCATCCGCTGAAAGCAACCGTTCCTCCTGAGCGTGATCTAGCAGAAGAATCACCTCTGAAGCAATTTTTAGCCTAAGCTTGACATCTCCCACGATGTTGGAATTCCATTTCTTGAGGTCCCTGGCAAGGCGGCAGAGCTTTAGATGAAAGCCTAGAACAGGATCCGGGGAGTGAATTGGCTTTTGCCAGGAAGAAGTGTTAGCGTCCCAGGCCTTTCAGCACCCTCGGCCCACGTCCGGGCGTTAGGCGCATCCGATGCAACCTTACAAGCGGAGAGCCCTCTCCATCCCAAAAGACCGGTCCAATGGAAGGATGGCTACTCTCCCTTATAAGGTGCTCGTAGCCCCTTCCGTGGCCGAGGTGGGACTAAAGGTTGCTGGCAACGTCTCAGCCCAGACGCCCTAACATCCCACCCCCCTAGGAAGCCCCCTAGGTAGGCATGACGATGCTGGCTCTGATACCAATTGTTAGCGTCCCAGGCCTTTCAGCTCACCACCCTCGGCCCACGTCCGGGCGTTAGGCGCATCCGACGCAACCTTACAAGTGGAGAGCCCTCTCCATCCCAAAAGACCGGTCCAATGGAAGGATGGCTACACTCCCTTATAAGGTGCTCGTAGCCTCTTTCCGTGGCCGAGGTGGGACTAAAGGTTGCTAGCAACGCCTCGGCCCAGACGCCCTAACATCCCACCCCCCTAGGAAGCCCCCTAGGTAGGCATGGCGATGCTGGCTCTGATATCAATTGTTAGCGTCCCAGGCCTTTCAGCTCACCACCCTCGCCCACGTTCGGGCGTTAGACGCATCCGACGCAACCTTACAAGCGGAGAGCCCTCTCCATCCCAAAAGACCGGTCCAATGGAAGGATGGCTACTCTCCTTTATAAGGTGCTCGTAGCCCCCTTCCGTGGCCGAGGTGGGACTAAACATTGCTGGCAACGCCTCGGCCCAGACGCCCTAACAAGAAGCCACTACATCTGTGAAACCTGGGACATTGTGCCAGAAGCTTTCAAAGCGGAAGTGTGGTGTTTGATTGAAAAAATGCGGTTGGCTTAGAAGAAGGGCGGGATGATCCAAAATCGCCGAGGGAACTGCAGCTAGGAAGGTACCCGGGAAGGTGGCGAACCAATCCGAAGAAGCAAAGCAGTGGTCGATTTTTGTCAAGGTTGGGCAGGTGATATTGTTGCTCTAGGTAAAGTTACGCCTCTGTAAGGGGATCTCTTTAAGTTAAAGAAAGTTGATGACTTGCCGGAAGCGACGAAGCAGACGAAAGTCGATGTTTGGATTGTTTTTATTTTCTGCTTTGAAGATGAGGTTGAAATCTCCTAGAATCAACCAATTGCCAAGGAAAAGTTCAGCTAGGTCTTGAAGATCTCCCAGGAAAAGCATCTTGTCTGGCACTGATCGAGGCCCGTAAACAGAAGTAAGGGGCCAACTAGTGTTATTCCACTTATTGTGAAGCCTTACTGTTAAAGAATATGTGCTTTGGTGGATAAAAGACAGCTGAAAGAAATTGTCGTTGACAGCAATGATCATTCCCCCTCTAGTGCCGATAGCCGGTAGAGAACAAAAAGAGTTCATAAAACATGGACCCAGGGTGCTGCAGACCACTGCAGACCATGGGCGGGAGAGGTGGTGGTGCTGCTGGAGGTTCGCCGCGGTAGGGCTTGAGCAGTCCTACGTGGAAGACATCGTGGAGGCGGGCGCCCTCCGGAAGCTGAAGCTGGTAGGCCACCTGGCCGAGACGCTTCAAGACCTGGAACGGACCGGCATAGCGGGAGCCAAGCTTCCCTTTTGCCCGTGGCTCGAGGGACTGCGCTGTTCGGTGAAGAAGGCACAGCCATACCCAGTCACCCACCGCAAATTCCAGGTTGCGGTGGTGTGCGTCATAGTAGCGCTTGGAGAGCTGCTGGGCCTGAAGAAGACATTCCCGAACCTCAGCTAGGAAGTCATCGTGCTCGCGAAGGAGAGTGTCCACCATGTCTGTTCGTGCGGTGCCCTCCCTGTATGGCAGCAGCGGTGGGGGCGGCCGACCGTAGACCACCTGGAATGGGGTGGCACGTAGGGCGGTGTGGAATGATGTATTGTGGCAGTACTCCGCCCATGGTAGCCAGTCAACCCATGCACGAGGCCGATCCCCTGTGACGCAGTGCAGGTACATGGCGAGCACCTTGTTGATGACCTCGGACTGGCCATCCGTCTGCGGGTGGAAGGCCGTGTTCATGCGGAGAGTGACGTCCACCATTTTGAAGAGATCACGCCACACATTGCTCGTGAAGACCAGGTCCCTGTCGCTGACGATGGAGGAGGGGAACCCGTGCAGGCAGATGACCCCATCAAAGAAGGCACGGGCGATGGACGCGGCGGAGTAGGGGTGGCCGAGGGCGATGAAGTGCGCATACTTAGAGAAGCGGTCAACGATGGTGAGGATGACGGACTTCCCGTTTACTTTGGGAAGGCCCTTGATGAAGTCCATCGAGATGTCGGCCCACACCTGAGACGGCACGTCGAGGGGCTGCGAGAGGCCGGCCGGCTGCAGGGTCTTCGTCTTGTTGCACTAGCACGTGCTGCACGCGCGCACCAGGTCACGCACCAGGGCACAGTCGCCAGGGATAAAGAAATCATCGCGAAGCCACTGGAGGGTCTTTTGGGCGCCCTCGTGGCCCGCCGCATGGGCCAAGGAGATGACACGGTGGCGCAGATCCTGCTACACCGGGACTAAGATGTGCGAGCCATGTAGGAGGAGGCCCTCGGATGCGCGCTAGGGCTCCTCAAGCTCATCGGCCTGGAGCTGCTGAAGGAGGCCGTGGGCCTCCTTGTCCGTGGCTGTAGCCGCGTGAATCTCGTCAAGGAGATGGAACAACGAACCCGAGAGTGCGTGCAGCTCGGCCATGTTGGTGTCGCGGCGGGAAAGAGCGTTAGCCACCATGTTCAGGTAGCCAGGATAGTACTCCACCGTGAAGTCGAAGCCAAACATCTTGTTGATCCATTGATCCTGCGGCACCGTTGACACGCGCTGGTCGAGGAGGAACTTGAGGCTGTAGTGGTCGGTGCGGACGAGGAAGCGGTGGCCCCAAAGGTACGGTCGCCAGTGGCGGACAGCCTGCATGAGGCCAATTAACTCACGCTCGTAGGCCGCCAACTTGAGATGGCGGGCAGCGAATGGCCTGCTGAAGAAGGCGATTGGCCCGGCGTCTTGGTAAAAGACGGCGCCGAAACCGGCGCCAGAGGCATCGTAGTCGACAATTAAAGGCTTGTCAAAAATGGGCATCTGGAGGACCGGCCCGGTGGATAAGGCACGCTGCAGCGCCTAGAACGCCGCTGCTGCCTCGTCGGACCACGTGAACGAGTCCTTGCGCAGGAGCCGTGTGAGGGGCATCGCAATGGTGCCAAAGTCAAAGATGAATTTCCGGTAGTAGCCGGCGAGGCCTAGGAAGCCATGCAAACCCCGAGCGGAGCAGGGCATCGGCCAAGAGGTGACGACGTCCACCTTGTCGCTATCCATAGCGACGCCATCCGCGGAGATGACATGGCCGAGGTAGGTGACCTACAGTGTCCTGAAGGAGCACTTTGACCTCTTGAGGTGGAGGTGGTGAGTCCGAAGCACATCGAGGACGAGGCGGGCGTGCTACAGATGTTCGGCCCATGACGAGCTATAAATTAGGATATCGTCAAAGAACACTAGGACGAACCTGCATAGGAAGGGTCAGAGAACGTCGTTCATCAGGGCCTAGAAGGTTGCCAGGGCATTGGAGAGGCCGAACGGCATGACGAGGAACTCAAAGTGGCCATGGTGAGTGCGGAAAGCCGTCTTCTCGACGTCCGCCAGGTGCATCCGCACCTGGTGGTAACCCGAACATAGGTTGAGCTTGGTGAAGAACCACGCGCCGTGGAGCTCATCGAGGAGCTCATCGACCACCGGGATTGGAAACTTGTTCTTCGAAGTATTGTCGTTGCGGGCACGGTAGTCGATGCAGAACCGCTAGGAATCATCGGTCTTCCGTACCAGGAGGACTGAGGCAGAAAACGGGGACGTGATGGGTCGGATGATCCCTTGGGCGAGCATGGCGGTGCACTATCGTTCGAGCTCGTCCTTCTGGAGCTGCGGGTAGCGGTAGGGGTGGACGACCACCGGTGCGGTGCCCAACAGGAGGTGGATGCGGTGGTCGTAGGGCCGCGCTAGTGGGAGGCCACGGGACTCCTCAAACACCGAGTCATACTGGTGCAACAGGCAATCCAGTAGAGGGTGGGCGGATACCGTAGCAACCGCACGGACCGCCAGCTCCCGGATGCCGTTACGGGGGAGCCGAGGCCCTTCCAGAGGACGCGCCTAGAGCCTCGCCAGAAGGCCATGGACAGGTTTTCAAAGTCCCAAAGAATGGGGCCTAGTGTACGCAGGAACTCGACGCTAAGGACGACATCGAACCCGCCGAGGTTGATGCCAAAATAGCTGAAGCAGAAGTCCTCCTGGCCGATGCACAGGGTGACATCGCGTGCCACCCCTTTGCAAGAGATGCGATCCCCATTGGCCACAGTGATGCGCATGGTGGGGTGAGCGGATGTGGGCAGCTGCAGTTGGCACAGGACCCCGTCATTGATGAAGTTGTGGGTGGAGCCAGAGTCGAGGAGCGCGAGGAGGCGGTGGCCGTGGAGGTGCATCATGTCCTCTGTGCAGATGCCCGCAATGGCATGAAGGGACACCACCGGCTAGTCAGCGGTATCCTCGACAGGCGCGGCGACAGCCACCTCCATGGGAATGTCGTCGTCGAAGTCAGACACCTCCAGGTAGAAGAGCCGCTGGCACTTGTGGCCGCGGACATA
>KE373138.1:194732-210208 GCA_000418225.1 Zizania latifolia | reverse complement strand
AACTCCTCTATCCCTTGCCCAGAACCTTTACTAAGCCTTTTAACAGCTACTTCCATGCCACCTTCCAGCACTCCCTACATGAGCTTACAATTGATCAATTAAACAAAATAAAAGGCCAAAATATTAACTGGAAATGTCAAGTTATGACATTCTTTTCCTTACTTTGTAGACTTTGCCGAAACCTCCTTTTCCAAGCAAGCTATAATTGGAGAATTTGTTTGTTGCAGCTACAATTTCTTCAAAGCCAACAAATGGAAAGTCCACATTTTCATCCCCATGTTCATTTGAAGCATTCAAGTATTGTACCATAAGTCTGTTCTGTATTTCCTTCCTTCGGCGTTTGCCTAACAGGAACACTATTATATCAACATTGTTTTTCTAAAAAACTCAAATAGATTGCACTATGAGAAGTGAAGTAAATCTTGTTGTACCCCTTGACTTGCATATCCGTACAAGGCATATGCATGTGAGAATTAGCATGTTAGCCACAACCGGAAGGATAATCTTCATTACATTAGTCCCCTTCTTGACACCTGCAGAAATATAGTACATAATGAGAATAATGCTTTGAAGTTCACCTCATAAGTTGCTCGCAAGTGCATATATTAGATACATACGTACTGCTATTAATTTTTCATTTTAATCACATCCGACATTACAACAAACTTTAGATAAATTGTGAATTTCACAGGAAGATTTTGTGCCTCTGCAAACATCAGACGAAGTGGTAGTTTGGAATTATTTGGTAAATTCTCACATACTGGACACACCAAAAGATAGGCACCAAGTTCCTAATGCAACAAGATGCCAATTTGAGTCCTGTCAATGGTACACATACTGGACTGACAGATAAAGCATTAGCCAGGAATGTTTTATAAAGACTGCTTTACTCATACTAACGGATTACTTGATGCTTGCCAGAGCATCAATTTAATAACTGTACTTTGACAATATGAAATCCAATAATGCACTAGGCTATCTTCTTCAGATTCCTTTTGATTCCATGTGTAGGTTATATAACAGTTGTAGTGTCACTGCAGGGGGAAAGGTAGGCATACCAGGAACGTCGGCCAACCGGAGGTACAAGTTCTGACCAGTTCTGATCCTCCCCGTGTCGACAAGCTCCCCTGTCCAAAGTAAACATTTTGACTGATTGCCCATGGTGCCGTCTCCGGTCAAGTTGGCGTAAGTATAGGCCATGCACGAGCAGTTGCGGCTGCACTCGGCGGCGCACTCATCAAAGCTTCTGTTCCTGATATGCAAGAACTTGTCAGGTACCCTCATCCCAGGTAAGTTCACGAAATGGTTCCCATCTCCGCATATCAACTCTTGCTTTCTCCGACATCCTCGGGAAGAGATGGAGCCGTCAGGCTCGAACCCATCGAGACACTGGCACCTCGGAGTGGCCAGTGTGAAGTCACAGTAGCCGAATGGGCCACACGAGGCGTAGGGAGCGCAGTCGCCGGCGGATTCCGGCCTTGGAGGGAAGGCTATCCACGACGACGACTCACTGTTCCAATGCCGGAGCCTGACGATGCCCGTATAGTCAAGAGTGGTTCGCGCATATGGTGAGCCATCAGAGGTTGTGAACAAAACGTAGAACTCATCCTCTGTTATCACATCTGTTTGGAACATGATAGAGGTAGTGTTGCTCCCATATGCTCTTCCGTTCACCTTCACACCATCAAGCACAATGATCCGGCGGTACTTCCTGGTCCCGTTCCAGATGATGGCCTGAAAGTTTGAGTTGGGGTCGCCGCTGATGGAGAATTCTCCCGTGGATGGGTCGTCCGGGCCCTTCCAAGCGACGATCCGCTCGGCGACTTGTGCCTTGTAGCTCACCAAAAACTTCATGTTGGGCAGAAGGGTGTCAGTTGGATGATCAAAGCTTTGCCATATGGTCGTATCGTTTGGCAGCCGGAGGACCAAGTTCCCGGAATCGAGCAGCACTGCGTAAGCTCCGTCGCCTCCGGTGATTGTACTCTTCGTCGTCGTCGCCGTCCAAAGAGTGTGGCCTTTGGAATCTGACAGGACAAGGTCAGAGCTGTTGTTGATGGCGAGCATCGCCGATGAAGGGGTGGTGATCGGGTCGTCGCGGTTGGCGACCCAAACGTAGGTGCGCTCGGAGATTTGGTTGTACCATATGCCGAGGAATACGCTCTGGTTGGAGGTGGCCGGCGAGAAGAAGCCGAGCGCAAAGACCCCGCCTTTGGAGACGAGCACGCCGCCGGGGTGGATCAGCCGCTCTGCTTGTGTCAGACGGTCGTCGCATTTGCAGAAAGAGATGAGCAGCAGCAGCAAGAAGATGAAAACGAGGAGGCAGGCCATGGCTATTCGGCCTTGTTCTTCGCGTGCCTGTGAGGCCTCAAGACTGAAGAGATAGTAGACATGTGTGCGTAGTTAACTGATGCGCACAAGATTCCCCTGAGTCTTTAGCGCAGTTGGACCGAATGAATTGAAGCACCGTATGGCCGAGACTTTTCTGCCCGTCGAGTCGAGATGCAGATAGGGTTTACTGCTGTTTTGCCACGAAACTGGATTGGATTTTCGGTGGAGAAACCGAGAAAAGTTTACGATAGGGAATCAGGGAAACCTGGCGGCATGCTCCAGACGGCTCGTTACTGCAACCGAGAGCTCTTCTGAAGGGATGGGCAGCTAGTGGTTGATCAGATGCATTTCTGCATGGGATGATAAACAAGTTAATTTAGAATTTGAAAGAGGAACACCAAATCTCATACAAATAAATATAAATAGATAAGATTTGATGCATGTAAAAAATTACTGTGGGCACAAGGACAGTGGAAATCCAGTTCAAGTTCAAGGTGGTTAGGATGGTTCAGGCTTTACATTCTTTTGGTCCGAAAGAATGGGGAATCGCGAGTCATCCCACCCTTAGAAACAAAGCCGATGTGGTCAGAGTTTCATTCTTATAGTTTTGTCTGTTAATAAACTTCACAATCCCACAATCAAAAGGAAGATAATGAGCGAGACACCAATTTCAAGTGTTGCAAAACGTTCCCACATGTATAAACAAACATCATTCCCAAATAGAGGTACAATTCGCATATTACATAAAAACCTACACCAAAATAGCAGCTCTAGTATTGAAGTTATCTGTATTACTGATTAACAGGCAGGGGAAGAGTGACACACCAACTTTGCTGATCCAATATCTGCAAAGTACTTTCTTGTATGGCTCCATATTCTGAAACTTTGGCAGGCTTAACCAGAGGCACCACGGAGGAGCTACCTGCCTTGCAATTCAGTACACGTC
The DNA here is from genome assembly GCA_000418225.1 of Zizania latifolia. Classification (NCBI taxonomy): domain Eukaryota; kingdom Viridiplantae; phylum Streptophyta; class Magnoliopsida; order Poales; family Poaceae; genus Zizania; species Zizania latifolia. The sequence continues at coordinate 206,934 of KE373138.1, read as the reverse complement.
AAATGATTCCCTGATCCAGGATCCTTGTCGTCCAGAGGAACCCTTCCAACGAAAAATGCAGCTTGTTTTGGAGCAGGAAGTGTAACATCGCCACTGAGCATCCTGAGCACCATGGACATGTTCGGCCTATCAGCTGGTAGCTCTTGCACGCACAGGAGACCCACCTGGATGCATCTGCAGACTTCATCGTAAGAGCATATGGTGCCCATGAGTGGATCCATCAGCTCGGAGACACTGCCTTCCTGCCACAGCGTCCATGCCTGAAGTGGATGTTATGAATTAAAAGATGGCAAACACGAAACGCGTACTGATTACTAAATCATTTTAATATTTGACAGAAAAATGAAGGGTGAGAAGACAGTGTCATCTTACGTAGCCCAAGAGGTTCATTGACCATTCGTGGTCAACAAATGAGGTGTTCTTTCGTCCACTCACAATCTCTAGGATCAGCACACCAAAACTGAAGACATCAGATTTCTCAGAGAATTTACCCTCCATTGCATACTCTGGAGAGATGTAGCCACTGCATTTCACAGATTTTTGCACGTTCAGTTTGCTGCCTAGGCCATCATGTAATGTCAACTAGCAATGCAATGCAATGCAATTTTTTTATGATCTGAATGAAGTAGCAAGACTGTAGAATTAATGATGTGAGAATGAAGCGGTACTTTAGTGAAGCATGTCAGTACAGTTTGAGTTACATTGTAGAAGCTCATTCAATTTTACTCTAGTGAACAAAAGAGAAAGCGAGCCTTACTAGGTTCCAACAATTCGGTGGGTCAGGGCTTGGAGTTGGTGTTCGCCAAAAATTCTAGCCATACCGAAGTCAGATATCTTGGGGTTGAAATCATCATCAAGCAGGATATTGCTTGCTTTGAGATCCCTGTGAATAATTTTCATCCTGGAATCCTGATGAAGGTACAATAATCCTCTCCCAGTTCCCTGGATAATCTTGTATCGCAGTTTCCATCCCAATATTAACCTCTTTTTTTCATCTGACAAATTTTTCACGAAAGCACCAAAAGTTTAGCAGACAACTTCAGTTACTGGCTCGCTCATAAACAAAATCAGAACGTCAGAAATGCAAGAATCAAACTGAACGTTACCAAAAACAAATGAGTCAAGGCTCTTGTTATGCATGTATTCATATAACAACATCTTCTCTTCTCCATGAACACAACAACCAAAGAGCCTAACCAAGTTTCGATGTTGCAGTTTGGATAGAACTAACACCTCATTCTTAAACTCCTCCAGTCCCTGACTGGAGCTGTTCGACAGCCTCTTGATAGCAATCTCTTGGCCATCTGGTAGTACCCCCTAGAAGCAACATCAACTTTGTTGGTCCAACCATCGATCTCATAGAATTACCAAGTTTGAATTCCAGGACAGAACAAAAACAAAAACAAAAACATTGGATGAAATGTTTAAAAGACCATACCTTGTAAACTGGGCCAAACCCACCTTCACCGAGCTTGTCACTAAAATTGTTTGTTGCTGAATAAACTGTGCTAAACTCAAAAAGTGGTGAGCTTAGAGCTATGGATTTCACTGAACCAGTTCTGAATATAACTTCATCTGCAGGTGCTCCAGCTTCTTTGGTGATCAGCCTTGGTCCTTGTATTCTCCTTGTGCCTGCAGATTGATAAAAGAACTCATCATAAACCTACCAGATAGGTACTAATGCAAACTGAACTATATCAGCTATCTCTAAGAATCCACTCTCATGAAAATTATATTGAACATAGAAGATTATGAAGTCTCCGCCTTGTTTGTTCATAATCTGAAAATGGCATGTATCATACAAATTATATGTTCATCTAATCATAAGATGGAAAAAACACTGATGAGATTGTACAAGGAATTCAAATATATGTGAAGAAGTCAGAAATAAATAAAAAACACCTATTTGCTTTATGACAAATTTCTTCAGGCATCCAAACACGCAGAAAAGCATGATGCCAATAAGTAAGATGGCTGTATCTACTCTCTAAGAAAATTGAGCATTTATGCTTTGGATAGAGCAATGCATGTCAACATGGAAATTTCGTGGTTTTGCAAGGTAATTCATTGGCATTGCTCCATTCTTGTCAAACAAGGCAATTGGTCAACAAGATCAGTAGCACGACAGTTAAAAACTGTTAGATTAATAAGATGATGGAACATGATATATTAAACATTATTATCCTTTGCTTGACCCCTTCAATCATTCCAAGCTATTGAAGAGTTCAGTATTTTTTGACGAGATTATGATTTAACTATCTTAGGATGTCCCTATCTGCCCATGCCACCTCTTAGCTTTGGTAAGAGCAAAATGGAAGACCATGCAATTTTTTAGAGCAATGTTTCGGCTGGTTACGAGAAGATTTGGCAAAGATAGACAACAAATTAACAACAGACGAAGTAATCTCGGGACAGTCTAGTCTGGATCAAATGCTTAAAATTGAAACGTGGAACGTGTATGTGTCGCAGACCATCAGGGTTGGAACAGAATGGAACTGACACTAAATTTTCAGCGATCAACCCACAATATTCAGCGATCAACTTGCAATCTCTAACATTATGCTCACATCCTATCATCCCCTGCGTACATGTAGGAACAGCCGAACAGGATGGAACTGACACTAAATTTTGGCTGGACCAAACATCCCAGTATTTTTTTCCTCATGCAGGCAGGATGCCATTGCAAGCATCCCTACATCAAAAACACAGGCAAATTCTAAAAATCGAATTAAGGTAGGTAGTTACTGATGTCGCGTCGCCTTCACGGGCCGGGGGCGCCGCCGTTCTTCAGCGAACCCAGATCGCCGGAGATAAGATGGCCAGATCTTCAGTGGAGAGGACTTGAGCGGCCAAGAGTCCGCACCTGTGGCCGTCGGCTTCCTCCCCCCTCCATCGCCTGCCAGATACCCTCGGCCAGACCGCGGGCGCCGGGCGGCTTCGGCTTCGCCGTTGGTCGTCCTCCCCCGCCTCCGCCTCCGCCGGCGCGGTGGTTGGTGGTTTGAATGGGCCTTATTAATCCCAGCCCATCCACGTGTATCATGGACCGGAATTTTACTTCAAATTGCCGGCCTATACACATGGTTGGGCCCTGAGTTTAGGATAAAATTATATCGTTCACAAATACGAGTAGATGCACTTTGATCATTAATTTTAAAATAAAATTATAACTAACAACTCTAACTATATGATATTAATACAATATTTTGGACTAAATCTGATTATACAACTTAATTTCTGTTAGGCAAACCTTAGATTCTCAGAGTCAAAACTAAAATGAAAGTATTCAGCGAAGTGAAGAAAAAGAAAGAAAGAAAGAAAAACAGCCATACTAGTGAAGTTTTTCCTATCCAATGTGATACTCAATATGTGTAGAGCTAGCGTGACTGTCGCGGAGTTTAACGCGTCTAAGCTTCGTCGTTGACAGAGTATGTAGTTTGCAGTATCACCACATCTACCGTTGGCGTGCCACCCACTTCCACCCACCAAATGGCAATAGGGTTCAACTAACCATGGTTGATGTTGTTATTGACTATCTTGGTCACCGATGATGGTTAGCAATAATCTGTCGATAAATTCAAATTTTGATCAGTTATTATGGTAACCGACTGTCTTACTATCGTCAGTAACCGGTAGAATGGTTAGGGCTAGTCTATCTTAGGAAATTCAGGAATCATGTGCTAAATTCTAAATAGGAGCGAGACAAGATTCAATAGAATATTTTACAACCACGATGTAGATTATTCTCATCCATGACGATTAGAAAACGAACATCTAATAAATTGTACGCTTTATACAACTAAACAAAACATGTGCTATACAATCGAAGCGAAATAAAACCCATTTTAAAAAATATACCTAAAATACTAGCCTAACTCGAGACTGGCATTTAAAGATTCTGCCAGGGTCGTACCCCTCGCGCAGCAAGGCCATCTGATCTCGCGCTGCCCACTTGGGAAGTTGCGCCTCAGGCCCTGAGCCAACAGTGGAAACAGACCGGGCATGAGAACGAAGGCGACGCGACGAACCCTACGCGCTGAACGAGCATGCTTCTTCACTCGGTTTCCGGCCGACGACTCTCCCGCCATCTGGATTGCACAGAGCATGCATGCATGAGCCCAATCGAATGCCCGATCCGTCTAAAGCCGATCGCACCAACCGCCCACGCACTCGATTTCCTCCCGTTCTTCCGGCGAAATTCTACGCAAATTGTTCATCGAATCGTGCATGCAAGGCTATGGCAGTCTGAATCAGCTCAGCTCGCCGAGCTTGCTAGTCAAGGTGCTGGTCTTAATCAAAACAGTAGGAATTCGTCAACTTGCGTGGCGGCTTCGTGTGATTGGCCGTTGAGTCTTCACGCACGAGTTCAATTGCTGCTCTTGATCGGTCCAATCTAGATGGTTGGTGTCTCTGACGTTGGACTTCAGTTTGGATTTTACGTGGACTCTGCGTGCGTCCAGATGAACATGCATTGTAGACTGTTTTTATACCTGATGAGGAGCGAGTAGTTGCGTTGGCGCCTAACCTCCTCGTTGACGGAATGAAACAAGCAGCTGGAAATCTACAACGAACACATCAAATTCAAAGGTCCAACATAGGAAGAAGAAGTTAATGCTCTTCGAAATTGTTTCTAGGCGCTCAGATTTGCGAAACCATATTAACACCACGGTTACCGTGAACAGCTATTAGTCTGATTAAAAAACCTTTTAGTAATAGATCTTTTTAGTCTGGTTACATTACAGAAACCAGATTAGTTACCGTGGTAATCGATCTGAAAACTGATATCAGATCGAGGCCAGCTGGCTTTGTAAAATCAGATTAGACATTAGATGGGACACTGTTACATCTTTAGATCACAATGCAAAATGAACATTTTGTTTTCATTTTGTACAAAATCACCGCATTCTGAACGAAGCATCAAGCCCTGGACCATCTAAAATACAACTCCTAGGTTTGAGTAACTCGATCATAATAAAAAAAAGCGTTCTTTATTCACTTTGATTTGTTCACTGACCTGAGGTGCTGCACGCAAAGGCAAAAAGATAAAAGCCAGAAGAAAAATATCTGTCACCACTCACCAGCTGTGGCTGGTACGTAGCTTCAGCCCAGCAGATGTATTCGTACGTAACAAAGATATCTTATCGATTGATCCAATTATATATTTTCTAATCTAGATTTAGTAACAATAGACTAATATGGCTAGTGACACTAATTCTCTATTTAAAAATTAGTTAATAAGTCATAACACCGTTGATCTAAATAACGACCAACTCCATGTAGCGCAGGAAATTTCGAGCAGGGGTCGCTTTCTCTGGTCCTCCTGCCATCCATTCATCCCCTACTATTAATAATCCTAAAATCCGAAATCCATTGCAGCCGAATTTTAGTCCTAGGTGATCCGAATCCACACGGAAGGAGTAAGGACGAACCGAGGTGCCCCAAAATCTCGAGGCCTCAGGTAACATCGATCGCCATAGCTCGGTAGCTCCCAGCTTCCTGGGTTCTCCTGTCAGCCATCTTGTCCGCCGCTGCATTTGAGTTTTAATGCGCTTGCTGTTGATCTGAATCCCATCTTCGTTGGCGCTGCACCATTCTGCGTCGATCCATGGCTGTGCTGGGTAGGGTATTTTGGATTTTGCCACCGCTAGATCCGCATGCTGCGGCTACTGGGTGATGGTGTTGTCGGTCTAGGCTAGAAACGCGGTTCCTCGTAGCGAATTGGGGATCTCAATCTGCTGCTTTGGTTCCGGTCCATGCCTGTTGTGTATGCTGCTGCGATGCTTACTGCAGACAGCGCTAGTCATTCTGGGAGCTGTGAAGATTACGGCATTGTTTTTTTGATACCAAGAGAAACTTCACCGAGAAAGAAAGGAAACTTCTGCATTGTGCTGTGTGAAATTTACATTATTTATTGCATCTTCAGTTCCCTGTTTCTATTTTTAGATATTTTAGGTCTAAAATGTTCCTTTAATAACTCCATCATATATGCTTAGAGATCTCAAAATCTTTTTCCATACTCGCTATTTCTAGTCCATTGGGTTCCACTTATCGATGATATAAGAAAAAAAAGAAATATAATAAGTAGGATCCACTCTATGACAATGATATGCTAGACTATCTAAGTCAATGGCGTATAAGCCATAATGCTAAAAAATCGAAGCCACTTCTTGATAGTGTCAAATTATCAAATCTCTCCTGTCGTTTATAGAGCAGTCGTGGAGGGTGGAAAAAAGATTACGTGAAGTGCACAAACAAATACTCATGTCTAACATTTTTTCACTCATAAAATGTTTTTGCAGGATGGATGGACATGCAAATGGCTCTAATGGTTCCTGCTCTAAGCCACTGACAGACTACTATATCCCAGATTACATTCTGAAGCCGGACTCTGAACATACCATCGTTGATCAGGCACCATGTTGCCCTGTGGTAGTCTTCATCAACTCAAGAAGTGGTGGCCAACTCGGAAGCAGTTTGATCAAAACCTACCGCGAGCTTCTCAATGAAGCGCAGGTATCTAGTCCAGTAGACTGGCAAGCTGGAATGCTGAAAACATTCTCATGAGATGAACCGTAGTAGCACTTTATATCATGACCTCATATTTGGTGCTACAAATCACAGGTTTTTGATCTCTCGGAAGAGACTCCTGATAAGGTGCTGCACAGATTGTATGGCAACTTTGAGAGGCTCAAGTCTAATGGTGATACAATTGCTTTTCAAATTCAGAGCAGCCTAAGACTAATTGTGAGTAGTCTAACTACAAAATTATATATGTACATTCAGAATGATCTTTTTGTTTGGCTATTCCGTTCTCTAAACTGAGGAGCTTTGAAATAGGTCGCTGGTGGTGATGGCACAGCAAGTTGGTTGCTTGGTGTAGTTAGTGACCTTAAGCTTTCTCGGCCACCTCCTATTGCTACTGTGCCTCTGGGAACTGGAAACAACCTTCCTTTCTCATTTGGATGGGTATGTTAATGAATACTGTTTAGTTTCAACACATAGATTCTCTTCATGTGTGATAAACGCCTCCTTTTATGTATGTTGTGATCATATACATGCTGTTTTCCTGTTGTGCTGTTCGACATACATAAGAGCATTTAGCATTGAGAAACATATACTTTTAATAAATAGTGATCAGATCATACTTGATACCTAAATTTTATATCTTACTTTTGTTGTTGTGTATTTTCCAATTTACTGTGAGCCTGCAAAGGGTGCGTGACTTTTGGTTATATTGTAGAAGATGATTTAATTTGAGATTTTCTTGTTAGCACGATGCCGAATTCCTTGGCCTTCTTTTTACCTAGTCTGCATACTGCTCAACACTAAATTTTCCTTGGTATTTAATTTTATATTAAATTTAAATTGACTGCAGGGGAAGAAGAATCCAGCTACTGACCAAGAGGCAGTGAAATCATTCCTTGGACAAGTAAAAAAAGCAAGAGAAATGAATATCGACAGGTAATAACTCACTCATATAAATATATAATGGAACGTTTGTTTCTTTATTCTCTGTCATGCTTGTGAAAGTAAAATACCTTCCCATTGTCACTATTCTAATCGAAGTGTATAATTCACTGCAACAACTCTTTCATATATCTTGTGAAACAGCCACTTTTAGTTTTGAAACATGAGTAAAATACTAAAATGTACCCTTCTTATTTTGCATGTGAAAGAAAGCACTCATATGGTTTTTTTTTGTTTCAGTTGGCATATTATCATGAGGATGCGAGCTCCACAGGAAGGTCCATGTGATCCTATTGCTCCCTTAGACCTGCCTCAGTCATTGCATGCATTCCACCGTGTAGCAGGAAGTGATTCACTCAATATGGTGAGAAATCTTTCTGTGGCTACTGTTTTTACTTGATTCTTTCTACTACTCAAGTGAAGTAGAAGTATTCATAGCCATGGGCTTTCACTTTTGAATGATATGGATAGACTGAAAACTTAATACATCTTTAAGTTTGTGTAACAGTTTTTATATATGATTTTTGCTCAGGAGGGTTACCACACATTCCGTGGAGGGTTTTGGAATTACTTCAGTATGGGTAAGAGCTCCTCTGGTAACCCTTTTTATTTTGGTGAAAGGCACAACACGATATGTGTTTTGGCTATGCTAGTTCTTGCTGCAGCAGATACAAACTGCCCCTATTTCTAGCCAGTAGTTTTTAATCAGGACTACCAACATTGTTATCATAGGCAATTATTTTCCTCGACCAAAGTCATAGGTCACTTTTTCTTAGTAAATTTTTAAGCATATGATGATTCATAAGGCAAGAAGTTTAAAAGATGATCATGGTGACTTTGCATGCTGCAGGGATGGACGCACAAGTGTCTTACGAATTTCACTCCGAGAGGAAGAGAAATCCCGAGAAGTTCAAAAACCAGCTAACAAATCAGGTCTTTTTTTGTTTTAAGGACATATTCTTTTAATGTTTCTTCTAATGGTTCATAGGCATACTGAATCTCGCAATGTGTTTCTTTGATGCAGAGTACATATGCTAAGCTTGGACTTAAACAGGGATGGTTTTCTCCTTCTCTAACTCATCCATCTTCAAGGTAGTCTGTCACTAATGCAACCATGATGCTTTTGATCTTGATCAAGTTATCTTCATTTGTCGGTGTCAGTATTTCAAGCATCTTGATTAGCTATTGTATGCCTTGACTTCGGATATGCATGACATGCTGCCCCCATTTTCAGGAACATTGCTCAACTTGCAAAGGTGCAGATCATGAAGAGACCTGGTGGTCAATGGGAAGAGCTTGAGATTCCTCGCAGGTAGATAAATCCTTGTTGCACTTTGCAGTGCATCTGTATACGGCCAGTTTCCATTTTGCTGCATCTGAAAGTGTCTGCTTCTTCCAAAACCCAACCCCCAATTGTCACCTCAAAATTTCTTCTACACTTATTTCTGGTTATCAACTTATCATCACCACAAGATCATAAAGACATGAGCATTGACATGTATCATCCCCTCTCTTGTTTCAGCATTCGATCAATCGTCTGTCTCAATTTGCCAAGTTTTTCGGGAGGACTGAATCCTTGGGGAACACCTGGCACGAGGAAAGTACAAGATGTAAGTTTCCGCTCTTGAAACCATTTAGGGCTTGTTTAGCAGGCCGGAATCTCAGCCCATCCACGTGAAATGAACCGGGATTCCGACCTCAACAAGGCCTTAAAGAGTAAAGACTCACCTCGTCTGATTTCAGTGTTTCGATTCTAATGCCTTGCCATGGGCAGAGATTTATAAGTTTTCATGGCAATTTTTCAGAGAGACCTGACTGCACCTTTTGTTGATGATGGCCTGATCGAGGTCGTGGGCTTTCGCGATGCCTGGCACGGCCTCGTCTTGCTTGCCCCCAATGGCCATGGAACTCGTCTAGCCCAGGTGAAGTGTCTCTACTGCTTCTCCTGTTCTCCATTCCCTGAACTACTCCCTACAATTCAGCATTGCTAATGGAGATGGCATTTCACCTTCAGGCACATAGAATCCGGTTCGAGTTCCACAAAGGAGCAGCCGAGCACACGTTCATGAGGATTGACGGGGAGCCATGGAAGCAGCCTCTCCCCCAGGACGACGACACCGTCGTCGTCGAGATCTCTCACCTGCATCAGGTCACCATGCTCGCCAGTGAGCCATGCAAATCCAAGAGCATCAATGACCCTTCGTCACCCATGTGCCGTGCCCAAGACGACTACGAGCACAACAGCTTGGAGGACGAAGATGAGTGGGAGGATGGGAGGAAGAAGTTCGGGGCGGCGGAGACGTTCAAGCTCCGCGACGAGGTTGACATTGCTCGTCTTAGCTGATCTATGAGAAGTTGACGTGATTCTTGCCGCGTTCTTCGTTTTGGTGATGTGATTCGGAGTTCGGAATCTCAGAATGTTCGCTGCTAATGTTAGCGATACTGCTTTTTTTTTTGTTTATGCTGTAATTTTAAGATTAGATAGCAGCCATGTGTAGATCGATTGGCTGGATTCATCAACTGCAGAATTTGATAAGTATATATGTCATCCAATGCAATTTGGTCTTTTCCCTGAATCATGTCTGACTCGTTCTTAAATCATATAATCTCAATTTCCTTTTCTTTAGTTGTAATGGGCATATTTGGGGACCTTTTTCTGGATTCTAATTTATTTTAGGGGCATATTTTATATTTAGCACTAGACATCAAATTTCTAAATTCGGCGATGCGCGCGTGGATGGGCAGGTCCTTGCCAACAGCTTTTGGCAACAATGGAATAATATAGAGCACATTTTATACACCCAAATAAATATGGACTATATAAAAAAGACAACATAAGAGAGGTAATAAACTACACATAATTATTATATTTTTTTAAAGTCAATTATTGATGTCTATTAATTAGTTGTTTTATTTTAAAAGAGATTTGGTAGTCAGATTTTACTCCTACTATATGTAGCCTGCAATAGCCAGTTAATAGATTATTTATTTTTTAATAAAAAAATTAATGGATCAGATTTATTACGACAACTATTGAAAGGTGAGAGGGGTAGCAAAAAAACCCTTGTATAATTAAACAAAAGTACACTTTAGCTATATATATATATATTTTTTTTTTATTTAGGAGCTTATTTTATATTTAGCATGATGGCCCAAACTTGGAAGGGGCATGTCCAATCTGAAACCTTTTGGCAAGAACATGGGGCATTATCTGAGAATATAAGATGAGGTCCACACTGCATGCATCAAGGGTAACAAAAAGAGGTTCAACACTTCAATCTGAAACGTACTCGTAATTAAATAGCAAACAATTACGATAGCCAACTAATTAATGAACGCGCCCCAGATGGCAGCTAGGCCCTAGGATAACGATCGCTGACGTGCGAAACGACTCTTCTGCAGCTAACGCCCGCCGTTTAGATAGCTATTGCCAGCAAAAAACCGTGTGCTGGTTGGCGACCTGGCGCGCGCGCGCCCACCAGAATCAGAGCGGCGTCCACAATCCCGCGGCCATCGCCTTCCTCTCCTCCGTTATATAAGGCCCGCGTCTCCTCGTCGAATCCCAAAGCAAGCAAGGAGAGACTAAAGAGAGAGGAGAGTTCCGTGCAAGTCGTGGTTAGCGATCGATGAGCTTGAGGTACATGAGCCGTGTGGGCGCTCGGGCGGCGCAGGCCGTGCGGGAGAGCGCCGGCAGGTCGGTGAAGGACAAGGCGCAGTCGGCGGCGGCGACGACGACGTCCTCGTCCTCGTCGGCGGTGGCGAGGAGCAGGGCGCCGGCGGCCGCGGGGTCGGTGGATTCCGGCAGGGTGAGCGCCGTGGCGGCGGCGAGGAGGGCGGCGGAGGAGAAGCGGAAGAGGGAGGAGCAGTCGCTGCGCACCGTCATGTTCCTCTCCGTCTGGGGCCCCAACACCTGATGATTAGTGCTAGTAGATGTGTAGTCTAGCATACCATACGGTGTGAAGGTGTTTGCATCTGAAGTTCTCAAGTCTGAACTAGTGCTGTGAAAATTATCTAAGGAGATGTGAATGAAGATGTAATTAAAGTCTGAATCATCACCTATGGATACAAAAATACTGTTAATTCTTGGATCAATGATGTGTTGTTAATCCTATCTTTATACACTTTCTGCGATGATTTTCTCTTAAGATCACAGTTGCTACTGTTCTCCCAAATACTAAATCTTACACGAGCTCAACACTTCTGTCGGATAAAAAAAATGATTTTTTTTGTGTAACTGAGAACCCTTTCTTCAATGATTTTGTAAGAGGTTGTTAAGATCGTCTGTCTTCCCAAGTTCCTCGGTATGATCTCTAAAAAAGGGTGAATCTTGCAGCGTTCACATAATCCGAGCAAGATTAGCATATTAGCTCTGTACACTGTAGAGTGAAGCATTGTTCAGAGATCCGAAACAGGTGCCATGGATTCCATCTTAAGTAAATGAAATTGCCTGATCAAAAATTCAGCAGAGGGACAGCAAGTAAATGAAATTGCCTGAACAAAAATTCAGCAGAGGGACAGCATTTCATAGCACCAAGCAAAGTAGCAGTACAAGTTTTCTGACACCGCCAAAATTTTACAAACATCTTACATTGGGAAATCAAAACAAGCATAAAGACATAAATCACACAAGCCCCCCTACTCAAACGATGCAGCAGCAGAAGCAGCGGCTAGCTGGGACCCCAGCACACGAGGTGCATCACGTTCTCCGATTTCTCCCTGCGTCGCCTCTCCACCCTCT
>KE373138.1:181007-194717 GCA_000418225.1 Zizania latifolia | reverse complement strand
GCTGCCGCGCGGCCCTCATGGCCTGCGCCGCTCTCAGCAACACCCTACTCGCGTACCTCAGGCTCATCGATCGCTCAAAGATTGGATTTTTCGCCGCCTCTGGGTTTCTTGCTCAAAGAAATATTCGTGCTTGGTTCGCCTTTATATGCAGGGAGACTGTTCACTGTTCAGTTTCCTGTTCTAAAACCATCAAAATGATCCTAGATTGGGGGCGTGCGGCACTGTGTTTTTTCTCTTCCGGTGTGCGCGAGAATTTGGGATGTGATGTGCGATGTTGTCAGTTTGTCATTATGCATCACATAAGTAATTAAGCAGTTTTACGCTCCACCTCTAGCGCGCAGGTTGTGACAATACATAGTGCCCCGTTACCGCTCGACGATGTAATAGTTTAAAGTAATCCTTAATTAAATATATTTAAAATAAATAATTAAAAAAGAAAATATGGCAACTGATATACATGCAGGAGAGACGTGTGTATATTACGGAAAGTAATCTATATATATGCATGATTTAACGAAAAGTCTGTTACATGCACATTGAAAAAAAAATTAATCTGTATGTATGTGAGCATTATAACTGAAAGTCGGATTCATATATATAGAAATGAATTAATCTGATATATATGATCTATTATTTTCTATTATCTCTAGGAGATAATAGATCATCAATTTTAAATTTGAACCATTGGATCGTATAGATTAGACGGTCCATAAAATTTTAGGGTGCCGTAAAATTCTTTACATATAATCTATATATTATATCAGCTAGCTAAGTAGACTATTTAAAAAATGGCATATGATTCTTTAGATACTGATTTGATTTATTAAAAAAGTGATCCATAAGAAAAAAAATTAGTCACTTATCGAATAGTGGTGTTCCATGAGCCGGATTTTCAGAGACCGGTGGCCTTGCAAATTGTCGCCGGAAGACAACGAAAATGTTGCGGGTAAAATTGAATCCAAATGCATCTTATGAATTAGGATACGGAGCACACATGGCGATGGATGGGGACATTTCAGTATTATCGTGTACTTTTGGAGGTGCTAGAGCAAATCGCCATGGATGGTCCACTCCTATTTCGTGCAACTTGCAGGTCGCAGCACACAGGAATTGGAATCTGGTGGGTGGGTTGGACGGCGACATTTTTCCTGGGTATTTTGTTGGTTTCAATCCCATCCTGTGCGAGACAAAAGTCTGTGAGCTGCGTCAGAATTCAGGACAGATTAATTAAAGGCGTGTGCAGTGTTACTGAACAGTTAGCTGGTATTTTTATGATAAAAAAGAGGTTTACATCGGCAACAGTTAACGGACATACCAAAGCAAGGAGTAAATGATCACCTATTGGAAAACAAAAGTGCCATGGCCATCAGGAGATGCCCTTTTCTGCCTGAAGAACGAGCCCTTTTTCTTGTAAGTTCACTGAAAAGCGTTTTCAGAAGCTATTATATTTTTACTAGAGTTTTCGACTATCTTATTAGTTGAATTAGTCTGAATTAGTGATAACCGATAAATTCCAGTTTTTGACGGTCGGTTTTGGAGACATGGACCGGTGAACATCTGAAGTCTGAACATCTGAAGGCATTAAGTTCACTCGATGCTGCAGATTCTTTGGTCTGCGGCTGATCAATCGAACGTACGCCCGGAGGATGGGAGCAAACTGGTTTCAGGCATTCAGTTGAGAATTCCTTCCAGATGCATCAAGGCAAATTTCTAGATAAGTGAGGTTTGAACAAATAAGGGAAGTGATAACGCATCGTCTGAATTCTGAAAGGTCAATCAGTCTCACAGAGGACGGAAGGACACAATTGTGCAAAAGCAAAGCTCTTAATTAGTTGCCGTATCATATTAGTATATACATCTTGATCTCAGACGAGCATGGTGCACCAAAAAACCAATCTAACCATCTAAGAGTCTAAGACGAGCTAATCTGATGGACTGATGAGCAAGCTAATTGTTGGGGCCCCAGTTGCTGAGGTACATGACCGTCCGGAGCTCCTCCTCTTGCTGCTCGGCCTTCCTCCTCGCCGCCGCCCCCGCCGCCGTCCTCGCCGCGCCGGCTGGCTGCAGCGCGCGCGCGGCGCTCTTGGCGCCGCTCCCGGCAACCTGCTGCCTGGCGCGCTGCTGGAGACACTGGAACGCGTAGTTCCAGCGGCACAGGCCGGCCTGGTCCTTGAGCGCCTCCACCGTGCCCACGCTCATCGCCGCCGCCCACGACGACGCCTTCGCCTTCCCGCCGCCGCTCGCCATGTGTATCTATATGTGCGCTTCCTCTTGCTGGCTTCGTCGCCGACTCGCCGTACGCGTGTGAGGCTGTGAGCTAGCTAGCTGCTCGATCGGTACGATCAGGGACGATGTGTTTGGGTGTTTCCCTTCTTCTGCCGGAATGGTGGGCGGCTGGTCGCCGGAGTCGTGGCTTTATAGGAGAGAAAAAGGGCGGCTTTGCACGCTGTGATTAGCTAGAGAGGGAGCCGTCGCTGCCGGCTGCGTAAGCGCGGTTTTGGACGCGTGTGCAAATCGGTGGGGGGCTCCCAAGAAACCGGGTGCAGAGCAAGCGGCAATGGATGGCCGCGCTCGCGCAGGACGAGGTTTGCAGCTGAATGCGGCGTGCGGCTTTGTGTGGTCTCAGTGTGCTTAGCTCGCTACCTAGCTGGCCACTTGCTGTGGCGTTGGTAACTTGCTTCTACTGTTCTACCATTCACCGCCTCGGTTATTTGCTTCTCTTTTCCGTGTATGATTGAAATTCTTGCACCGATGGAAGCATCTGCAAACTCCATGTTTTGTTCTCTCTCTAGTATGTGATCTCTATCTGTATGTTCAGGCTGGGAGGTGGTCAGCCTCAGGGGCACATCAATTTTAAAGAAGCAAATAATGCTTGCTATGGTCCATGCATGTACTACTGTCTCACTTGCAGGTTGCATGCAGCACACAGGATAAGATCATAATAATATGCCAATGTTAATACTCACTACTTATCTGAGGCTTGAGGCGTCCTAATCTTCTTGCCTTCTAGGTGAGAGATTAAACTATGGATCGCTTCTTTCAATGCCGACTGTAGACGACTGAGACCAGTATAAAATATAAAAGTAGGACTTACTATTGTAAATTTTGTATAACTAAAATATAATTTTACTTAATTATAAAATTTCAATGCGTGCTATTTTAACCCTATTTAAGAATATATATCGAATATTAATAAAGCTGGTAGACAAACAGATGTCGGAACAACAAGAAAAGGATGGACAAATCACTTATACATTTCCCACTATTCACCATAAGTAATTATTTTGATTTTGACTGACTTTTCTTTTTTATGTAAATAATGTAATTAAGTACCTGATTAAATTAATTAGGACACAGTTAGTGTTAAGTGCATATTGTTAATTAGTTACTACAAATTACCGCATGTTCTTCCGGTGACGATGAACGCGGAATTATGGGAGGTGGGCTTGTGGCAGGGAAAACTAACGGCTCAAGGACATGGTTTCCAGGATACCAGGTGCTGCATCCCACTCCCAGAATTCTGCTGATGCAGGGCACGCATGCGACGATTCGGGTCTGCAATTGCCGACAGGCCAAAACACCACAAGACACCTGCCCTGTTTTAGAAATTATTTATGAGCTTTAGGTTTTGAGAAGATATTTCTATGTGAGAATTTCAAAAAAAAAACTTGAATTTTTAGCTTCTGAATTTGAAAAAAATGAAAATTTTTAGTTTCTAAATTGTAGTTTATTTTTCGATCGTACATCTATTAAGTTTTACGATCTAACCTATAATCTAACTATTTAAAAAGTTTTAGATTTTAAGAGTACATACACTTAAGGTTGGAAACGAGTTGAGCCGAGACTTGGTAGAATATAGGCCTTGTTCGGCTTGACTCGGTTCATGAAACGAGCTAAAATATAGGCTCAGCTCGGCTCATTGGGTGGCTCGAGAGCCTAGCAATTTTTAATATACGCTGTCTGTAGAATACAAATAAAACATCTAAATTTAAACATAATGTATTGATATGTAGTATATTTAAAAATAAAATATGAACGATTAATAAGAGTCATGATATACACTAAATAGTAGGTATAATACCCAAATAAAATATTTTATATGTTAAAATTATAAAACATGAATTATGTCTGTGAGCCAAACAAGTAGCTGGCTTGAGCTCAGCTTGATTTAGTACCAAGCCAAAAGTCAAGCTCAGACTCGATTCTTTTCGGCTACAAGCCGAGCTGAGCCACACCGAGCAAAGCAAGCCTAAGCTAATTTTTGGGCCATACAGTTGCTAAAAGCTTACAAATAGGTCCTTACGATTACGAGCTATGACTAACGGTATGTGTGATTCCTCCAAGATCCATGGATGTTGCTTGATCCCTTCAAAAGAAGCTATGACGATTATTGTTTGAAGATTTTTCTTCCAACCATTTTCTGTCTTCCATGTTACCTTCACAAATTCAGTTACAGATCTGACGGCCTGATTTGTGTGTGCTAGTTGCGTGGTTAATTGCCGGCGAAGAGAAATTTTACGGTGCTCTTAGAATTGATCCATATCTTTTTGATTTTTTCGTCTAAAAGAGCAGATGTATTTATACTACTCGTCTAAATTATGGAGACTATAATTGTAAAATAAAAATTAATTAAATTCGAATTGTTCTAACCTGATGAATTGCTGTGATCATATGTGCAATTCAACACGAACGTGAGTCTTCAGTTGTCGTCATCAGAGAGAAGGGTTCAGATTGCCATCTCATGTGTTTCAAGATGAGCTGTTCTTCTCCCGGTTCAAGAACTCAAAACCATTCATACAATCACAAAAGGCCAAAAAGGAGATGCAATTGTTCTCAAGTAACAGAATTTTTCATCATCATCGTCATATGTTACAAATTTACAATCAGCTGGGGGCAACCGGCCGATTACGTCTCCGGCCATGGCCGCTGACGATGAACGGAACGGACACCCCAGTAGAGAAGATCCGAGCTACGCTAATTGGGACCCCAGCAGCTGAGGTACATGACCGTCCTCATCCCCTCCTCCGCGTTCTCCGCTCTCCTCCGCTCCGCCGCTGCCGCCGCCGCCGCCTTAGCTACAGGCAGCTTGTTGGCCTGCGAGGCGCCGCCGCCGTTGGCCTTGGCGGCGCGGTGGACGGACCTCAGCGCGTAGTTCCAGCGGCAGAGGCCCCCCTGGTCCTTGAGCGCCTCCACGGCGCCCACGCTCATCGCCACCATCCACGTCGCCTTCGCCGCACCCGCCATTGGCCTCTCCCCTCTCTTCCTGGCTGAGATCGGGCTGATCTGTCGTGATTTCTCGCTCTAGCTTCGCTTTGCAGTGGACTCGTCGTAGTGAGCTGATGCTGTGTCGAGCATGAGCGGGAGAGAGAAGCCCATTATATAGTAGTGGAGGAGAGGGAGGAGGACGGGTTGGGCGAAACAGGCGGCGCCGCACGTTGATTTCATTTATAATTTACTACCTCTAAAAAAGTGATTTTTACATTTTTTAAAAAGTGTTTTTTTACATTTTTTAAAAATATTTTGTCTGTATATCATTGATTTAAATAGTTATATGGCTGTGAGATGATAAGCTCACGTTGATAATATGAAATCGTCGGTTTTGTCGTTTCCCAGAATACCGGGTGCTTCCTCTGCTTGTTTACGCCGGGATTCGCTGTCCTCCCGTCTCGGTGGCTCGCGCCCGTGTCTGTTCGCGGCATGGAAGCGGGTTGTCCGTTGCGACGAGCCGACATGGGCAACGTAAACGATAAGGACGCGTGTAGCGGCGGACGCCAAGCAGCCGTGCCTATTCGGGGGGAAATTGCAGCCAAACTTATCAATACCGTTCCGGTGATCGGTACGTGCTATATCGGTGTCTAAACCGGTACACAAGAAGTGCTGTTTTATTTTGGACTCAATACCGATCCATTCCGGCCATTTCGGTCATTCCGGCCAAAATTCTCTATACCGGCCATTCCGGTACCAGCCCAAAATATATTTTTGATTTTTGATTTCTAAAAAATATAAGAGGCAAGCTAGAAAGCAAACAATATACATGTTCAATGTTTCAATTTTGTAATCTTGATTTTTGATTTCTGAAAAGTATGTAATGTAAAACCATATATTTAATTTTATTTGATATATTTGTATGGTACTTAAATTCTTAAACTAATTTACGTATTATGTTACATGTAAGTCATAAACTATATTTGAGATATGAAGTTATGAACTTATTTATATATATGTCATATTTAATTCTGTTAGTTTGTTTATTAAATAAAATATTATATAAAATAAATTTATATTATTTTATTAAAACTCCGGAACAGTACATCGGTATTGACTGATACCGAAACATTCCATTCCTAGAGCCAAACCAAAATGGGCTCCGAAATAGTATTGACAAGCTTGATTGCAGCTCCTGGACTAGAATATTTGAGCCTCTGGTCGACATCATATATGCAATTTTATCTTGCTCTTTTCGTGGTATGAGATTTTAGGCTAATTTTTATGTAGCAAGATTTTGAAGAAATTATACTAGAAATTGAAATACGTGTATAGTTGTGTGCAATCTCGATGGACAATTTGTCTTCAAGAAGAACTGAACGGGAGAGTACAGTGACAGTTTTTTACATTGCACGGTCACTTTTCTCTTTGAAGCAGCTATTGCTCCATGCAGGGAAAAACCAGAGGCTTGGAAGACATGGTTTCCAAGATATCAGGTGTTGAATACTTCCTCGATTCAGCTTCTTTACTGATGCAGTCGTGCTGAGAATAAAATAGACAGAACACACTCTGTCTTGCCCCCAATTTCTGACTGAAATATTGGATCCCATGCGTCAAACTTATTTATGCTTGCTACTTGATTGCATCAAAAAAACTAATATGTATGCTCAAAGATTGTTTTTCTTACCATGTGTTGCCTTCCATGATCTATTAAGAATTTCAGTTACAATTCTGATTGACTATTGTTTAGTGCAAACTGGGAAATCAAGAAACCCTGTTATAGGAAAGGAAAACAGAAGGCCTGATTTGTGTGCAGTAGTTTCTGTCTGATAAACCTGATGAATGATTAGTTGATCACGATCCCAGCAGCAATTCAGCATGGATGTTAGTGTTTGTTGTCATAATCAAATAGCAGGGTTCATAATTCAGATTCTTGTCTCATACTAGTCATGATAATTCAGAAGGGAAGCTCGTCAACATCTCAAAGATTTGGACCAATGAGGCAACAATTATACTCGAGTAACAGAAGCTTTCATCATCATCGTCGGCGTCGTGATATATATTACAGTGAGGAGACAACCGGCCAAGTCTCAGGCCATGGTTGCTTACTTGCTACTACAACCAGACGCCTAGCTACGAGATCGAGCTACGCGTAGCTACTAGATGGGATTCCAGCAGCTGAGGTACATGACCGTCCTCAACCCCTCCTCGGCCTTCTCCGCTCTCCTCCTCTCCGCCGCCGCCGCCGCAGAAGAAGGCAGTTTCTTGGCCTGCGACGCGCCGCCGGCGCTGCGGACGTTGGCCTTTGCGGCGCGGTGGATGGACCTCAGTGCGTAGTTCCAGCGGCAGAGGCCCGCCTGGTCCTTGAGCGCCTCCACGGCGCCCACGCTCATCGCTACCATCCACGACGCCTTCGCCGCACCCGCCATTGATGATTGATCTCTCCCCGAACTTGCTTTCGCTGTGGCTGGTCTCTGAATCTCTTCGCTTGCAGGGGACTTGTTCTAGCGAACTGAATTGATGCTTTGTTGCTGCTGCTGATTGCTGCTGCTGGTCATGGGAGCGGGGGCTTGGCTTTATACGGGAGGGAGGCCGGGAGAGGGCGTGGCGAAACTGGCGGCTCCGCGCGTTGGTTTCCAAGATACCGGGTGCGCCACGGGCCCCGTCTCGGTGGTGGGCTCACTCCCCTCCCCTGTCACGTCCGTTTCTTCGCGACGACGACGGCGGCGAAGCGGTTTGTCCATCGCGGGAGACGGGCCCACCGCCCACGCCGCCGGAGATAAGACGGGAGTTACGTGAGGAGCGCTCTGTCCTGGCCGGTTAACCAAACCGCCGGCGACCGACGGTGATAATAGGCTCAGTTACTGTGGTATCTGACAGTGATATGAGAGTGAGCTAGCAAACGAACACATCAGACGACCCACCTAGCATTGATGTAACTTGTAAGGGCTGGCTAATCGTTTTGGGCCTGAATTTGGAGCTTTCGAAGATGGAGAACAGAAGCTAAAGCCCAGTTTTTTACGTTTGTTTTTCTGCATGCACAAGACGAGAACCCAACTATGTGATCTTTGACGGCCCGGCCTGTGTGCCGTGCGGCTTGTGCTTGTAGTGAGCTAGCTAACGTTATCCGCTTGCACACAGCACACCTGAGACCTGACCAGACCTGACGCCGGTGTCTTCCTCCTCCCGTCCCTCGCGCCTCGCGTTTTTCGGTAACGTCCTGCGAGCTGATCCTGTCGCCTGAGTTGAACAAGGGGACGCACCCGGGACGACGCGATGCGGCAGCCGATCGGCGCGTGCAAGGCCTACCAGCTTCAGCCGGCGCCGGCGCTGCTTTCGCCGCGGCCGCTGCTCCGGCGAGCGTTCATCTGCCTTCCTGCAGGTTGCGCCGTTGCAGTACCTAGTGGTGTAGGGAGAACGTGGGGCGAGCTCAGGAGGGCCAGCGGGGCGTCGCGGCTGGTGGTGAGGAGGAGATGCCAAGAAGAGGAGCAGCAGGAGGAGGAAGGGCAGAGCAATGGCGGCGGCGGTGACGGGGAGCAAGAGGGGAGAACCTTTCTCAGCTTGGAGGAGGCCGGGCTGGTGGAGATGTCCGGCCTCAGCACCCACGAGCGCTTCCTCTGCCGCCTCACTGTAAGTGTGCAGCTGCAGCCTGCAGCCATGTTACTGTTGCCGTCGAATTCACGGCAATTGGCTAAGCTAGCTAGCTGCAACCTGCAAGCTGCAATGAATGGAGCAACTTGACGATGATTGGTTGCAAGATAATTTACCCAAAGATGCGGTGATTAGGGTACAGTTGGGGTTGACTGGATATCAACCATATTTGATTAGAGAGCGAGACGTAGAATGATCATTTAAAAGATGTAGATTAACATATCTAGCTTCTGCAATCGATGTGTTTGTTTCAGATATCGTCGTTGAATCTCCTGAGGGTGATCTCGGAGCAGGAAGGCGTCCCCATAGAGGAGCTCAACGCCGGCCGTGTTTGCGACTGGTTCTTGAAAGACAAGCTCAAGAGGGAGCAGAACGTGGGCTCCGCTGTCCTGCAGTGGGATGACCCTGGCTTCTAGCTACATCGTCTCCTTCATCGACGGCGGCGCTGACATGGTGATCGCCTTGCCGGCCGGCGTCGTCTCGACCGATGAATTAAGAGTGTTCATCGTGGCACACGCTGTCGTTTGGTAGAGCTCACAATCGAAGAGACTCTACCATGTCATCACACGCGTGACTGAGCTATCCATCCTTTAATTTCATATCCATGCCTGTGCATTAGACAGTTTGCATCTTGCAACATCATCTTAGGGTTTATATCCGATGGACGACGATGGATTACCGTCGAATTATTTATGAAGCAGTTATAAACGTGCTATTTCTAAAAAGTATCAGTACTGCTTTTTTCGAGCTGTTTGTTAATTTTATAATATACAACATT
Organism: Zizania latifolia; assembly: GCA_000418225.1. Classification (NCBI taxonomy): domain Eukaryota; kingdom Viridiplantae; phylum Streptophyta; class Magnoliopsida; order Poales; family Poaceae; genus Zizania; species Zizania latifolia. The sequence continues at coordinate 185,083 of KE373138.1, read as the reverse complement.
TAATTAATCTATTTATTAATTTATCGTTAAGGTTAACGAGAACACCATGTTCAGCTGGGTTTTTTTCATGGCGAAGGAATTTATGCTTTTTGATGTGTAGTTGATAGTCGTATGCTTCTTTTTACGGGATAAATTGTAATATATCATTATATTTTCTAAACTGCCACTGTAATTAAAAATTGTTATTGCAGTGATTTTTTAAATAACATAATTCTAAATCGATGTATGTTAGAAACATATAAATAGCACATTTCTAAATCAATGTATTTTAGTAACATGTAAATAAATATTTCTAAATCGAGAAAATTATAATGATATATTTCTTTTTTACGTTTTTTTCTGCGTTCCATTGCACTCCAGAGGGCCCGGAGCCCCCGATGCCGCCGGCCACGCGCGGCAACTCATCGCCGAGCTGCGTGCCCACGGGGATGCCGCCTTGTGCCCTTGCAGCACCTCACGCCGTCGTCTTCGGCGTCACTTATCCGCAGCCTTGCTGCTCTCGGCCTCGCAGAGGAGCTTCTATGGGCTAATGGGCGTGGAGGGCCACGCGCCTCGCTGGCGTTGAGCCGCGTCCCGGCTGATTTACAACTGCCTTCTCGATGGGCTTGTTAAAGCCGGCCTCCTTGACACTGCCATCAATGTGTTCGACGCAATATCCACGCAGGATCAAGTGCGTCCGGATGTGGTCTCCTACAACATTCTCATTAAGGGGTACTGCCGTGCCGCCGTGCCGGGAGGGTGCAGGATGCAATGGCGCGGCTCAGCTACATGCCGGAGCAGGCGAAGCTCGCACCCGACAAGGTGACAGGCACGTTTCCAGGATGCATAGGATTGTTCCAAGAAATGGAGGACATGCCAGTTCTGAACTACCAAATGAAACGCTATCGTTCTAGACTCAAGTTTACTTAGCAATCTTCCAAAAGAAAATATGTTATATTTGCTATTTGCGGCAGATTTAGTAGAATGGAGTGCAAATTAGTACTAGAATGGAACGTTAAAATACAGTAATGATAGTAAAGCATGTTAGAGCAAATAGTCGCTTAAGTTGCTCCCAGACAAGATTATACAATGCTCATCTGAATTCTGAAACAACAAATACGCCATGATGACGGTACAAGGGAACAAGGAGATGTACCGAACACGACTGTATCCGTACTTTGCATGTAAAGCTGCCCAAATCTGTGTCAAAATTTCAGAAGGGTAGAGAGATTACAGGCACAACAACAATGCCAGGTAGTTTAAAAAATGTATGCATGTTAATCATACAGAATTACAGTGGTCTCCGGCCCATGATCGAGCCATCGGCAAATAAAAATGCTACAAGCATACATAATCACATTAATCCTTTCTGTTTTCATTGGAAATAAAAGACAACAATCTTTTATCCAAAAAAGGAGAGCACTGTAGCAAAAACCCAAATAGTCTCAGCAACTCCTGTGCCTCAATTTGCTTCTGCATATCACGGCAGACAAAAAGGCATTTAGATATCACACTTAACCAGAACAAAATTAAAGAAAATAAAAAATGTAACAGCACCACATTGTGCACAACCTAAATTTCAAACAAAAGACAAATAAAGACAGGCTCAAGACATTGAACATATCAATAATGCCGATTTGCCAATTGATGCCATACTATCTACTGCTTCCACAAGTAGATTCTCCCTGAATTAGAGACTTGAATCCACAGAATACACATTTTGCAGACATAATCTTCATCAGCAACTGCCTTAAATCAGGACAATAATCTTGTTCTTTTGCAGACCTAGGTATTGATGAACTAAAAAGATAAGAACCAAAAAAATCTTATGGCATAATTCTTTGACAAGAGAACACATGGTGAGCTTGGTAACTGGTAAGGCTTCCCCATGACTAAAACTCAAAAGAATATGAAATGCATCAGATTTATCTGTTTATGTCATGTTATCCGCTGCTTTATCAAGTTGGTTCTCCCTGAAACGGGGACTTTGAGTCAACAGGGCATCCATTTTGCATACAGTATCATCATCAGCAAAAAAAAATGCATAAAAGAGACCATTTAATTTGAAAGTCAACTTCAATATTTTTGTCACACTGACAAAAGATTAAATAAATGAAAAAATGGAATACCCAGTGCACAGAATGTGAAAATAATACATGCCATAATCATGTCAGGCAATGAGCTCTAACTGCAAAATAACCAACGGAGAGCTTACTAGAACAATACATGCAAGAACAGGGCCTTGGAACTACCTACATCACACACTCCCCAACTATCATAAGTTATGATAGAAATAACACCATCAGTTCAATTGTTGAATATATCTCTTTCAAGTGAAGCTTAATAATGATACTAAGTTGAATAAATTAATGCTCAGTAAGATAGTAACAAATACATGCTGACAAGCATGTTCAGACCTCAGTAAAAGCCCATTAATCTCATTAGAATATAGGAACCACAAGTAGGTTCTCCCTGACTAACAGGGACTTGGAGCTACCTACATCTCACACTTGGGGCAACACATCATAGGTCACATCCCGTTCCATTGCTGGAATTACCATGTAAAAATATCATTATAACATTAACGATAATATAAAAAGAATCATTTATTTCAAAATCATGAGCAGCTGATTTCTAAACCTCAGTAAAAGCCCATACATCTCATTACAATACAGGACCCCAAGTAGGTTCTCCCTGGAAAACAGGGACTTGGAGCTACCTACATCTCACACACTGGGCAACTCATCATACGATACTGTGAGAACCAAAAAGACAACAGATGACAGAAAGACTCAAATAATACTTGAAACAAGTTTTCACTGTATTTAAGTAATTCATATTTTGTTGATATACCAAAGTAGTTTCACTGTAATATATAATGTTGGTGTTACATATAGTTGAATTATCAAAACCATGAAAATTAATAGCAAGCACTATGGTCAGAAGAAGCAATCAAAATGATCGCTGAACATTGTCTTAAATCCCTGCAAAACATCTGACTCATAGTGATGTGGTGATTAATTTTAGAAGCACAACAACGAGATAAAATGTTATGTCCCACGTTAAACTCACCAAGGATCGTTTTACGCCTCCATGACTGGGCAACCATGAGAGAGAACAATCTCATGAAGCCAAAGGTGAGGAGGCATGCACACATAGCAAATCCTACCACAGTACTTAATTAATTTCGATATTTTAGACATCCTCTAGATCTATCAAAGTCTCAAATTTTCGACCATAAATTGTAATAAACAGGGCAATCAAGAGAAAACAACAGTAATTTACCCCCTCATGAGTCGGTCTTCTTCTCTGGCGAATTAGAAGATGGCAGAGAAGACCCAGACGCCGTAGGAGGAGCATCATGGGCGCAGCAACCGCCGGGGCCATGATGGTGGTGGTGGTGATGGTGATGCTTCTTGGGCTGCGGCGTCCGCAGTAGCTTACGCATGTCGTAGGCGTCCTCGCCGTCGGCGTAGTACTTGGCCTCGATGTCGTGGATCTGGTACCCGAGCGTGGAGGTGTAGAGGTTGAAGGCCGCGCGGTTGGAACGGCGAACGTGGAGCGAGACGTACTCGGCGCCAAAGACCTGGTCCATGGCGGCCTGAGCGGCGGACATGAGCTTGGTGGCGAGGCCGAGCTTGCGGTGCGTGCGGAGGACGGCGAGGGAGGTGATGTGACCGTGGCAGGGCTCGGAAGGATCCTCCTCCATCTTGGCGAGCACATAGCCGACGATGCGGCCACCGTAGTCCTCCGCCACGAACAGCAGCTGCGGCCACGACAGCATGTGGTATAGGTAGTACTTCATCTGGTAATTCTCCGGCAGGCACATCAGATTGCACGCCTGCATCGCCAGCAGATCGTCGATCGTCGCCTGTCGGATGCACACCATCTTCGCCTTCGCCTTCGCCGCCGCCGCCCTCTCCTCTCCCCTAATTCGGTGGTATCTTCTCCGCTGCGATGCGCACGGCGGCGGCCTCTCGTACCATTTAATAGAGGAAAGGTAAAGAGACCTTGACCTAACCCTAGAGGAAAATGGGCCATATTTGGAAAATATGGCCCATTATTGTTGCTGATCGAGAGTGGGAGGACATAGCCTC
>KE373138.1:107497-122389 GCA_000418225.1 Zizania latifolia | reverse complement strand
GAGCCGGCGAAGAGGGGGGGCGGCGTGGCGGAGGCGTGGCCTTGTGCGGCTTCGCGAAGGAAGTGACGCTTCGGGAGGAGCCGCCGAGCCGGGTACTGGAGTGGTAAAGCTAAGCTAAAGCGAGGGGGGACATCGCAAAATTCACCGCACGGCGCAGGCACGTTCGGTCCGGTTTGGCTCTTACCGCATCCGGATCTGTTCTTGTTCGGACTCACTCTGTTTTTTGGCGTAAAATTTTTTCGAACTACAATCTGAAGTTCATTTGGTGAAAATTTTGTTTTGTGAAAATTTAAACGAGAATGGTTGAGAATAAGGTCGAAGCATGAAAAAATAAACGAATTTGGAGCAAAAACATCACCCTGCCTGATGCATTTGTAGACCGAATTCTTTGGTATTGCCCATACTCCTACCGAACCTACTTGAAAAGATTCTGATAGCCACGGATGAATACTTTTAAAATATAAAGCTTCTTAAACGATCTAATATTTGCTTCAAATTATAAAAATAATTATTTTAAAAATTTAAAAATAAACTAATATCTAAAAGATATCTAAAAGCTTCTTAAAGATATTAGTTTATTTTTAAATTTTTAAAATAATTATTTTTATAATTTGAAGCAAATATTAGATCGTTTAAGAAGCTTTATATTTTAAAAGTATTCATCCGTGGCTATCAGAATCTTTTCAAGTAGGTTCGGTTATTATCTGCTCCATATACCCACCATATGGGTCGCAGAACCTGAAGCTCATAGTTTAAACTAAGAATATATTTCACTAGTCATAATCAAATGTTCTGTGTTTTTTCTCTTTACTGGAACTTTTTCTTCTGCTTACAAGGAAAAAAAAAACAGAAATGGGCAGCTTGTACAATCCTCAGAGTCAGTGATGACCGCGTTATTCACATTTCCTGGAGAAAGCACAACGGATCAATTTTGATGGGAACTCGTCAAGTTTGTAAGCCCATCGAGCAATTCGGAGATCATGAACAAGCGACGCTTCTGCCCTTCTCTGCAGGATTGAGCAAAGGCTCAAAACTTATCTGAATTTTCCTTTTAGTTTCATGTACAACATCTCCATGACATGAGCAACCAACCAAACAGTATAACCTACAACAGTCAGATCCTTTTTTTTCTACCAGTCAATACTAAAACCAGAAACTCACAGTTTAACAGAGAAAGACTACCAAGAATGTCATTGAGATTGGGGGTGGAAGAATTGCATCCCAGGAGGAGGCTGCAAAGGCCTGAAAGGCGCGCCATGCTGCTGAAGGGTGAACTGCATTGGCTGTCCAACATTCATCGGCATTTGTTGCTGAAGCATTGCGGGTGGTGGTGGCTGAGTCTGTGGCATTACACACATGGGTGGCTGTGGTGCTGAAAGTGAGGGCCTGGCTAGGTTCATCATCTGTGGCGGTGGAGGTGGTGGCGGCGGAGTCATGGTGTTCATATTATAAGCCATGCCCATCATTACACCGCTAGGCTGCTGGACATACTGGTGTGCAGGGACCTGGTAGATATTGTATTGGGGTTGAGGTGCAGGAGACTGGTTCTGTATAGGAGTATGCTGAACTAAGATTGCCTGGGGCTGCTGTGCTGTTGTGGTGACCATTGGCGGCATTGGAACAAAAGCAGCAGCATTTGCTACACTTGGGACCTGTGGGGATTGTTCGATTCTCAGCCTCTTATCTTGGCGTGCTTCAGATGAATTTTTCGCTTCCTCGGCAGCAAACTTGGAAAGCGCAGACTGCAGTATCTGTTGAGAGTTTGATGAGGCTGCAATCTTGTCTGCGAGGATAGCAGCAGCTGTCTTCTGCTGACCCTTTACCTGACCATTAGAAAGTGGTTTTCCTGGCTCTACTGACAGTACGGCCTTGGATGAAGGGATGACTGGTTCATTCTTGAGTCTCCGTTGCATGTTTGCTGCTTCTGCTACCATTGCTTCAGCCAGCTGTCAATCAAAACATAAGAACAAATATACGTTTAAATCATACATACATGCTATAAACACCAGTCTAGCCCCACTATGTGATGTTTAGACAACATTACCTGTAACTGAGTGCGAACTTTCTCCAGTTCAGATTCCTGGAAAACATTACAAGTAAGATTTCACCATATCCCATCAAAAGGTGAAATTGAAAGGTACAAAGCAAATACCAATTCAATTGCATGCAAGAATTGAGAATGCATTAATATTAATTATCAAAACAGTTGTTCTGACCTGTTCCTGCAATGCCTCCTTCAGTTCCGACACAACAGTTGCTCTATTTGCTTCGACTACTTTAAGTTTTTCAATGCATTTTGTTATGTTAGCCTCCTCGTTGTTTAGTTCTGTGCAAAGAGCTTCGCGGCGAGGATCCTCAGCTACAAAGAGAGAATAACTTCAGAATATGTACTAAGATAACCAAGATGGAGGACTCATGCCAATACCAAATAGTACATAGCACCTTTGCTACAAGCACTGTTAACATTCTTCTCCATCTTTCCAACATGCCGCATAGAGATCTTGCATTTCTCCAGGTCAGCATCTTCATCAGTTTGTTCACTGAGAACAGTGTGCAATGCAGATACAATCTTCTCGGCGGCTCCCCCAACACCTAGTCTCTGAAAAGACATTGATAGAGTTTAAGAGAATTTAGTACCAATTTCCAATGCTGAAGAACATAATTTAGCAGATGGGGTAGAAAAAGTATCTTACAAGTTTTACAGAACGAGAGTCTCTTTTGATAATCTTTATGGCAGAACTGTGAGAGCGTTTTTTGGTCATATCTAATACAGGCAGGGGAGCAGTTCCAAGCATCACATCCTTGATGCCCCCAGCATGTGAACCAAATACTCTCCTTTCTTGCCATATTTCAACCTACAACGCATAATAATGTAGTATTAAAATATTACAGATTTACAGTTTCCACAGTTATTCATACATATTGGTGTGGTTTTTAGAATAAATATATTAAACATGCAACAGTAATTAGCAAATAACTTTGACTACCAATAGGCAATATCTCCTACAATATATAGCAAACGGAATTCACAACTACCAGTAGACAAATTATACTCACCAGCCTACTGACCACCTTCTTCCCACGATCGTCGCCGTTTTCAGTTACATCCTTCAATGCACCAGGGAGAACCTTCCAGAATTCTTCTACAAACTCTGTACCATTGCGCTTACTGTTCTGTAAGATGTCATTAGCAACATAAAGGAAAGGGGTCTTCTGTTCATTTCCAGAGCTATGAAATTTCTTTTCCCATGTCTGGACAATTTGCTCTGCATTCTTCCGATGGAATATGCACCAATGTGAAAGAGCTAGAAGTCAGGAAGAATTAAAGTCAAGGGAACAAATTAGATCATGGAAAGACACATTAAGACAAACAAAACTTGGGAGATTTGCTCTCACAAGATTCTAAGTCAACATGTACCCGTTTTCAGTACGGTTTACAATAAACAGTAGCAATCAGAGAGCTACCAGCAAGGCAAGAACCCTCTATACCAATGGTGTAAAATGGATAAACAAGGACCAGCATTTGTTCAAGCCACAAGATGGCTTCCTGCGTGCTACTTGCTCATCTGCTATTCATAAATACATCGATTTAAAGGAAGTAGCTAACTATTGATAAACATAACATGATGCGCAGCCTCTCAGGGGGGAAATCAAGAAAAACGGGGTTTCCTTCAACAGTGATTACCAGGGACCTAAGATTAAGCGTAAAAATTGCAACTTTAGAACAAAACATCCAGAAGCACCGAAAGAACACCCCAAATCTCGGGAATATTTTTGCCCAAGAAAAGCAGGGTAAGGATACTCTCGATGGATTGCTGCGTGTTGTTGAGCTTGGAGAGCTTTTCGGTGAGTATCTCCTCGCTGAACGGGCTGCTGTTCATGGCCTCTGAACAGCAAGCAGAGCTCGAACCGCGCCGCAGGGTGGTCGCCGAATCTTGGGGCGGGGAGGAAGCGGGCAGGGAAAACCCTAGCTAGAAAGGGAGCGAGTAGACCGCGGCGGTGGCGGCGGAGGCATTCCGCCGAAATCTCGAGGTGTGGATGGATCGGGATGGCTAGGGTTTGGCGGATGTAAGAGGGAGGGTGTGACTCGAATTGGCTTGAGCGTTTTCGCTTGTGTCTTCTCTTGCTCTCTCTCTTTTTCCCATTTTGAGAAAAAGCGTATTATACACGTATTATACGCGTATAATACGTCATTTGTCACTCATTTGGTCGTCAGATGATTGAGTGCTAGGCATTGTTGTTGTTTTTTCTAAATCAAGCTACTGTAAAAGTTCGTTAGACCGTATAGAGCCGAGAAAAAAAAAGAATATCAACCTTAAAAAACCCATAGAAAGAGATTGCTTATTGCACTTATATAGGAAATTTAGAACTTGCAAAATGTATATTGTATATATGTTTTCTCCTCTTTTCGATTATGCAAACTCTAGATTTGGATCTGACAAAAAAATATTATCATTTTGAAAACAAATACAATAAAATACATTCATAATACAGTACAAGTAAAAAAGTGACGTACTATTTTCTTTACAAGAAACATACTATTCCTCCAATAGCAATCGTACATGTAGGTCGGTGGCAACATTAAAAAATAGGCGGGAGCGATAAATACATTATTTATTTTATATGGGTGTCACTCATGCAACTTACTTGCTCTTTACGTCATCACAACAAATATGGGCCCTACTTATCATTGCCCGGATAGAATACATATAAAGTGGTGAACACAATAGCTGACGTGGAGTCAAAGGCATTGTTTAATAGGCCACGCAACCTAACAATCCACACATGCAATTTACAGAATGTGAGTTGTCTTGTCGTCCACGCCACACACTCGTATGCATCGGTATATATACCACATCGTCATAAATGGAAAAACATGCAGCGGACAAGACAAAATGGTGCACCTTATCACAACGCATTAAATATATTATTGGTTGCTTAACCACAAACAATATGTGAGATGCCCAAGCTTAGGGATGCGGTACTCAGGGGTAGCAAGCTCGAGGCCCATTGCTCGAGGCTAAAGTATGATAGAGCCTCGGCTGATGCTTAGGGCATCTCTAACCTATAGTTTTCATAGGTAGTTTTTAGAGAAAAGAGAGTGTAATTAATTTAGATTTAGACTTAACCACCTCAATGCATAGTTTCTATGTAAATTAAAAATTAATAATTTTATGTATGCACCATAAATAAATGTTGATGAGCTGTGACAAGCAACTATATAATCATACATATCAATTATAACAATTCATGTTTATATCGAACTATATATCAATCAGTACTTCATAACGATTGCAAGTAGAATAGTTGATAATAAAATAATTTAAACTCGTAACCATAACAATAACCAGCAATTTAGTAGATCTGCTTCCTGTAACCTTGGCTTTCCGACAAAACTCGTCATCGCACAATGTCACCTTTTATTTACTGTGAAAGTTATTTGAAGACTGGATCATGAGATTTCTCATTTCTTTACAAGATAGCCCAGAATAATGCTAAGCAGCCCAATCACCAGTAGAAATGTCAGCGAGAAGCCTCCTTGAATAAATCATAGGACAATTCTTCCAGAGTCAATGACATGAAAAGCTTTTGCCAGTCCCTGAAAAAATTCTTCCATAGGACCTTAACTAAAGTTCTGACCTGCCAATGGAATATATTTGCTCCTAATCATTCAGAAAAGACCAATGGAAGAATTAGACTAGTTATCTCCCTCATAAGCAAAGTGCATGATGATTCAGCAAACAAATTTTTAAGGTGTTATATATGGGTACCCCTAAAGAATTTCACATTGAGAAAAATTGCATCGAAGATACAGTAATCGATGGATGTACATACAGCTTCAAAATATGCAAATTGAAGCATCTTCAGATGAATCCCCTGGAAATAATGTTTGTGTGTATATTCTACAGAACAAGTATAAAGAGATGGTGATACTGCAGGGGAACAAGTATACAGCTTCAAAATATGCAAATTGAAGCATTTTTTAAGGGCATACTTTTCTTCATTCTAACTTTTACTTTGCAAGCCAGAAATGATATATTAGCAATGTAGCTTTTACATACTCGGTACATCACATGTGCTACCTGAACTGGTTGCGATACAGAATGTAATCACAACATCAAAAGCAAAAACATATCCAACTTTTACGGATAATAAAGGATAAATGAAAACACAACAAAAAATACGGCTGCTGACATCTTCCAGTAGTTCACTACAGAGCAAATGATTCAGAGCGAACCAGTTCAGCCACGCACCTCCATTTCGTAGACCATCGCGGAAGCAGTGGATCTGCTGGAGCAGTGGAGCGGGCGGCGTGTGGTCGGCGCAGAAGCAGTGCGGCTCGTGGGCGGTCGAGCAAGCCAAGTGGTGCACGGAGCCAAGCGGCGGGCGGCGCGGAAGCGGAGTGGCGCGCAAGCGGCCGGCGGGAGAAGAGGACTGCGCAGTACACATGCGTGGTGTCGTATGTACATATCGTGTCTACAATGTAATCAGGAAAAAGAGTTTGATAAACATCACTAGATGCAGCAGTCACAACTGCACAATTAAAGCTACGACTGTGTTGTTTGTCCTCCATGATTTTAACGGCATTCTTTTTGTACTTGCGAGTTGAATTTAAAGCATACAATTGCATGAAAATGTAGGAAGAGTTGACCAATCTCGAGGCTTTCACCACTCTGGTCGAATTATGTTAGCGAAACATCTGTTTAACTCCACAGAAGCAAGCAACAATGACAATAGAGTTCTGTCTAATTGCTTGAAAATCATAAAGCTCCTACAACTCCACACGTACTGAACATGTGGAGCCTTTTTTTTAACTCCCTAATGCAAGTTCGATCCCGAGAACATGACGAAAACCAGGCACAGCTTCAGCGCACCGTAACTATAGCCGCATTGGCGAGTTTCACTTCTTCCTCTTCTTTGGGGGCTGAAGTGAGTCTTCATCATCATCTTCCTCATCATCCTCATTATCCTGATCATCATCTTCCTCTTCTACTCCCTCCTCATCGTCTTCACCACCATCTTCGTCATCACCATCATCATCATTCTCATCGTCGTCGTCGTCATCGTCATCGCCTCCACCGCCCTCCTGGCCTTCAGGTTCTTCCTCATCCTCCTCACCATTTTCCTCAGGCTCACCTCTTTGCCTCTTATTGTTATCAGTGCCCTTCGGATTATCATACCCCTCACCTTCTGATGCATCCTCTTCGCCCTCCCCAAAGTCACCATCCTCATCCCCATCATCACCACCATCTTCATCACCAGCATCAGTAGGAGCAGCGTCATCATTCTTCTTTCCATCCATCTTGAAGTCAGGCATATCACAGAGAGGACCCTATACATGGATCAAGCAAATATAGTTAGTGGTGGTGACAACATCCAGGACAAAGCAAAAAAGGCAGGATCCATATAATAGGAAGGATAAAATGATGTCTTCTTTTTTATGATCAACTATTGGGTGATTGCACACATTCATGTACCTGAATATACAAGGAAAATTCTTTTGCACATACTATTTACTTTAAGGGAAGCTCTTACTGAAGACAAAAAACATTTGTTTCGCATGTGGTAGTGTTAGACTAGGTAGCTGCTGCCATCTTAAGGAGCAATGAGAAAAGTTCACAATATCCAGAACCTTGAGCACTGTTGTCCAAGCGAGTTGGAGCTTACTGTTGTGGGCAGGAAAGGAGCAGAAGCTTGTAGTCTGATTTCTCTACCCAGCAGATGTTCAAGATTATGCTTACATAGGATCTGATTCTGATGGGTAGAAAGATCAAATATGGCATCTCCTAATGTGCCTATCCAACAATTCCAGGGTAAAAGAACCAGCCAGTTTAGACATTGTGTTATGCTCTAACCTTGTGTTCCTACGACAGAAAGTGACACAAAAAGAATCCTTGCGTCAGAGCCTCAGAGGCTAACAACATACTCCTAATACCACAGTATCATCCAACATGTAGACACAGCAGAAAAGCGGCTCTTCCATGTAGTGCAAACAGTTCGTATACCAGCCGGTCCTGCCCTTGTGTGTGTTGTTGGGGGGCCACAAGCCATCGAGAGGACGTATAGACGAGGGAAGAGAAGTATACAGAACAGGTTAGCAACCCGGCCTTTGACCCCCACAGACTATTTGCAGTTTAGCCCTTTGTTTATACGGCCAGGTTAGCTACCCGGCCTTTGACCCCCACAGACTATTTGCAATTTAGCCCTTTGTTTATACGGCCCTCAAATAGAAGGCCAACAACTTGGACAGCGATAGGAGTATATTGATACTCTTTGTTTCTAAATGTAAGTTATTACAGTATTTCCTAGATTTATCTATATATCAATGAATGTCTAGATTTATTGATCTATAGATAAATCTAAAAAATGTTAGAACGACTTATATTCAAAAACAGAGATAGTATTATGCAAAGGGACCTAGCCAAAATACTTATACAGGCATACAGTATAAGGACCCCGCGGAAAAATACACGCAAAAGTGCAAATGCAAGCACACCTACGCAAGCAGCTGGGTCGACAGTACGACACCCTTCGCCGAGCAAGAAAGTCTTTTCCCGAGCTTAAAAAATTGAATTATGTGAAATAGAAACTAGATGCGTACCATCACTAGACTAGACAAATCACCTGCTAATCATGGTGCTTACAAGTTAAGCAACTCAAATACTACTGTACTACTGTTTAGCTGATTTTTTTTAAAAAAGAAATACTCTATGGTACAAAATTGATAAATTAGTGGTAAGAGTAAAATAACAAACTGTCCCTTATTAAAGATATTAGTATTGTCAAATGTTAGATAAGAGATATTAAAAGAATAAATCTTCTTAATTTATGAAAAACAGCTAGATAGAAATAAAAAAAAATTGACAAAGCTTAAGCGATAGAAATGAATTCTTTTTTAAGGGAGTACTATCTTGGGGAATATTTGGGCTCGAGGGGGTATAAAAGCAAGTGAGCAACAAAAGGACGCTTTTTTACACTATGGCCCCTCAGGGCCCACCCCCACGGAACTCAAATCCCGAGAAGAAAACTACACCCTAAAACCCACCCACAAATCCGCACCCGGAAAGGGGCAAAGTGCAAAGCCCGGCCCCAAAAAAAACAATATCTCACTCGACGGTGCAGAGCAGCGTCGAGCTGGTAGGATTTTTATTTCTCTAGTAAAGAACCAAGCACACCGGATGAAAGAAAACTTTTCATAGAGGGGTAAAACGACAAGAGATCAGAAGTATGGAGCTGTAGATTTTGTACTCGACAAATTACCTCGGTGGCGACGGCGGTGAGCAGATTCGCGAGGACGTCGCCGGCGGACATGACGGTGTCCATCTGGATTCTGGACGGCTGCAAAAGTGAACACGTGGACAGGCACGGGAAAAGAAGACGACACCGTCAGCTGGGTTTACCGTTGGAAGCAGCAAAGGAAACCTTAAAGGCTTGAAACTTTCAGAACGGTTTTCCCCTTCCCAAGGTCAAGCAAAAGGAGTTCGCCTCCGAGATTTTGAAACACTGATTTTAGCAAATATCCATTCTGACGCATACTCTCAAGATGAACAATACAACTCTGTCAGATGACAGGAAAAAAAGGCATACCGACGAGACTAATACTATACAACTATCTGCAGAACAAGATATAAATCATTTTTTTCCTCACAGGAAGATAATCTGGAATGGCTAAACTCGTATGAAAAGTTTCAAGGAGTTCTATTCAGAGTTTCCAGGTGTATGAACTCTTATCACGACATATACTCCTAGTAAGGTCAGGGGGCTTACATATACAACAGGCATGATTATGCTTACCGGCTAGAATAAGAAGTAATCCCAGATGTACATGAGTTACAGTAAGGTGCAAAGAGAAAGTGAGTTACCTGTTCTGAGAAAGCTGGAACTAAGAGGCACAGATCTGGAGGCTTCAAGAAGCTGCAAGCTCACAACGAGTGCAACTAGGCGAACTCCATGGGAGAGGATGCAAGAGAAAGCAGAGCAGAGAGAAAGGAGACTTTACACACACTAGAGAGAGAGAGAAAGAGAGAGAGAGAGTAGACAGAGGATAGAGAGCCGGGCAGAGAGGGCAGGGCAGGTGGTGGGCGCCGGATAGGCCGGCCGGGCCGCGGCGCGGTGTGGCTAGTGATGGGTGGAGGGCATATGCGTCAATTACCTTTTGTATGCGAGGATTAAATGGAGAGCGAGCCTTCGGAGTGGCCGGTACTCGCCTGCCTACTCGACAGTCGCAAACCTGTTCAGTAAATCAAAAAGAAAAAGAAAAGAAATCTTGAGAGAGAGCGAGAGAGTGACAGGAAAAATCATGGGCTAATATCAAGCAGGAAACTTTTGGTCCATCCATGCCCAATCTCGATCACTTACCAGTCATCACACGGTGAGTGCGACTGCTCTACGTCCCAACGTACCGCGTCGCCAAAGCAGAACTGCTGGTGACCAGGCCATAGGCAGCAGCACGTCATTAACAAATGACGTCTGTAATAGTGTAATCCCCTCCCCCAAGTACTGACTTCAATTAGGAGTACTACCATTAGCCCAGGACACGTAAACAGTCGAGGGGAAATTCAATGCGGAAAAACATTGAATACTAGATGCTTTAGTAGGTGAGTACTGACTGCTGAGCCACGCCGTTAAATCGTTCAGAGGAAAAGCAGGGTAGAGTACATGCCATTTGCAAAGATAAAATCTGAAAAAATATCTGTGTAAATGACAGGTGAGCACACACCTGTTTCTTCAGGAGAAACACCCGTTCAAGTATCAATCCCCGCGCGGTGCCAAAACAGAGGACTCATTCGCCCGCTCCGCTAGTTCAGACAGTTGAAGTCGGTTGCAGTTAGCTGAGGAAATCACCAAAATTTACGCACAGCTCAACCTAACAAGTTAACTACCAGTGGTTGAACAGAAGCCATGGGTCTTGAAACGAATCAAAAGATGAGGAAAGATTTAACCGCGATCATAAAACGAGGAGTCAAAACGTTGCCAGAAAATACTCAGAATTTGCAAGGAAATAAACTAATAAAGGCTCAGAGAGTCAGAGGCGAGATAAGGCAAACAAATAATGTTGGATTAGAACAGCAAGAAAATAAGAGCGCGGATTAGCATCAAGAAAGCTTCGACCGGAGAGCATCGGGCTACTTGCACGCTGGAGGATGCTTGGGCAAAAGGAGGCCAGACTAGTGGAGCAATAAGGAATACGATTCCTTATTCTACCAGGCTAAAAACTTTCAGCTGCAGTTGATAAACGTTGAGTCCGGAACAATTGACTTAAAGACGCCTCTAATTTTGTCCGGTCGAGCAATAGGGGGCGCGTTGAGCCCATACTGTGCGACTGTAACATGTTCCTGTGCCAAATAGCTTCATAGCCGGTTACTGTCCAGCGTTCGACTTCGACAAGTTGCAGTAGCTTTCAGGGAGCATTTGATCAGTTGTGCATCGAAACTGGCGTTCAGATTCCAACAGCCACCGTAACAAAAAAAAAAGTTAGCATGAACATGTGGCCACGTCAAATTGGAGTTTCTCTGGGAAAAGATGCTACAACAAGCAGGAGAACAGCAGCTTATAAACCAAATATAAACATACAACGCAAAACGGTCTAGAAACTCTTATCTGGCACCAAAAGGTTGGCGTTCACTGCAATAATCATTTTTGCGGCTCAAATGAATTGGTAGAGTACAAACATCCAATGTACATATTTAGTTCTATACCCAAATCTAAGAACCTTACAAGTGTGACATTTGTGTAAATGTGTGCACAAAGTACCAAGAGTCTGCTAAAGTGCGTCTAAGAAACAGCTTCATAATCAACGAAAATAACAGATCCATCATCAAAGCATGAGATTACACTCAAATGGCACCATAATTTATTGTCCTGGAGACTGGACTGTGGAGAGGTTTTCAAAAACGTCTAAACAACAAGGGTCACATAAAAATATGACAAGTTCGCTTAAGATTTCAAATTAGCAACATAGATTATAACAAAACAGAAATTTGTTCAAAAGAGACCACATAGTATAAAAGAGAACACAGAGATATGCAAACATAATGATATGGTAAAGAGCACTGAGATATGAAAGAACATGAGAGTGCAAGGTGCAAGCTATGAACCACAATTATCATAAGATATAAATTAAGAGTAAAGACACAAGAGTGTAATGATCCACCGGATATATTGACTAAGTATGTAATCACTCACCATTTCTACTGACAGTAAGCAAGGTAACTAGAAGAAACAATAAAAAATCCCATTCAAGGAAAACAACAGTAGAGGAATCCGACATTCAATTATACACATCAGAAGTGATTATTAAACATTATAGGTTGTTACCACCACATAGAAAGATTAAGGTTCAAAATTAATAAGAATGGTTCCTATAATCAAGTTTTCACAGACAAAATTTAGTTTTGCCAAAAGAAATCTGTATGTTGAACAGTTAGGTGAAGGTTTGTTCCATGACCTTGAAAACAATCTGTTATAGACGCCTTTGTGGGGCGCCATTATACAAGGCGCGGGAAGCAGGCCCAGGGCCAGGCCCAGGCCCACGACGGCTGAAGGAGGATCCGACCAGGATTAGATTAATAAAAGCCCTTAAGGCAGTCCTAGTCAAATAAGAATTAGTTAAGAGTCCTAATGTCATCTAGAGTTGGTTGAGAGTCCTAGTCAAATAAGAGCCCTTAAGGCCCCTTCACCTTGGTCTATAAAAGGTGTAGGCTATAGATGTAATCAAGTCGTCAAGGAATAAAGGTCTTCCCGAAGCGGGCGAGACTTACCTTGAATCCGAGCAACCCTAGGGCCGGCGCTGGCAATTCCAGCAGTGCCTGCCCCCCTGTTCCCCTCTTCCCCACACGCACCAGATCCCAATCAGTAACATAATCAGACTTTCACGAAGAGAATGAGAAGGAACAAGATTATATCATTATAGAGAGCTCAAAAGTCAAAACACATCTAATAACTTATCATGCACAAATTTTGGTTGGTAGCAAGAATTTCCGGACAGATCATTTAGCAATGTAAAACCATTGGATATGCTTGATATTGCCCTAAACCCTATAACATGGTCTCACACAAATTTTTCAAGGGAGATCTAACTTGAACATCAGATCATTAAATTGATGGTATAGCATAATTTGTGATGGTGTAAACAATGGGGGTGTGAACTCTAAAGCAAACGTCGGCATGTCGCAACTGCCATACTTAAATGATAGGGTTTATAGTAGCACTAGCACATAATATAGGAATAGGATAGATAGGTAGATATGAACTACAATAAATTTGCACACATACCTTACACCTCAGCGACTAATAATTACAGGAACCACATTTTGGCAGCAAGCACAACAAGCTAAAAGGTTGCCCCGAGTTTATGACAAGACTAACATTCCCTATACCTATACCCTACTATGCTCAATAAACACATGCACTCTTCAATCAGCACATTGAAACTGTACCTTATCCAATATTTGATTCAAGTGGTATTAATTAAAACATATTCTAGTATTCAGACATCTGACTAGAAAGAATCAACGTATTACGTCTTGTACATTGCACAGGGCAAGACTGAAGAATATGAAAGAGTTTTACTGCTGCACTCCGATCTTATAGAAGTGTTCAAGACACTTACTTTGTCAAAAGCACATTCACAAAATTTCCATGAAGATGACATGTTGCTGATATGGCACCACCCATTAATTTATATCCTCTTTCAAGAATTTTTATAAAGCAAGGTGCACTTCCACCTATTCCATGTGGCTATGGGGAACACTAGGCAGATTTATAAATGAATTTAGGAGGCCATAGTCGCCAAACTCAGTCTCAAACCAGAAACTTCCAAGATGAACGCAAAAGCTATGAATATCGCATTCTTCCAAATCCCACTGCAACTGCAAAGAAAATGCCTTCCAGTTCCAAGTGCCCAGAAAACCATTTGACATAGTCAATAAGATGGATAACAGCCCAGCCAGTCAAAATACAGATAGTTCAATACATGAAACCCCATTACAGAAACCACAAAGTACATGATAAAGTTGCAAGGGCAAAGCTACATAGTAGGCAATAAAAACAATAAATTCTTCAACAAAGCTCCTCCTGTAAATACTGCCACAAAGTTGTCTGATTCAAAAGCCATCTGATTGTAAAAGTCAACAGCAGGAACCCTTTCACAATACTTTGGCACCAACATAGATTCAACATCCATCCGAATGCAAAACCACAGGAACGAACCACGACCAGCAGATGCCAAACTAAGATGTAGAGAACAATCAGAAAAATTTAGGGCAAACCACCAAATCGTGAATAACAAGGGGATAAACTGACTCAAATCTATAGTGGTAAACGAGGATATGAAGCAATTGAGCAAGTTGTGCGTTGTTATACCTAGTGCTGTCAAAATCCACCCTGAAAACCAGTACCCCCAATCTGCGCACCAGGCACTTGGCCCTGCCCAGCAGCACCAGACTGATAACCAGCGGCGGCGGCGGCAGCGGCAGCAGCAGCGGCGGCGGCAGTACCTGTTTGGGAAGCTGCTTGGCCAACCTGAAACCCAGCAGAACTCTGGAACCCAGGTGGACCCTGAAAACCAGGAGGACCTTGAACGCCTGCTGCATTTGGAAATGTGGCAGCACCTGCTGCAAACCCCTGTGTCCCAAAACCCTGAGCTCCAAAACCTGGAATGCCAGCTGCGTGCACCTGCTGGCCCCCAGCACCCAATGCAGCAGCAGCAAAAGCAGGGTTTAGCGTTGCGAGCATGGCTGGGTTTTGCATTGCTGCAGCCATCATGGCAAACATTGCTGCATTGGGCTGAGCAAACGCCTGCTGCTGTGCGCCCATCCCAAACATAGCAGCTTGTTGCGCAAAACCCAAGTCAGGAACGGCAGTAGCACCATATGCTGATGCATCATAAGG